>JANHJO010002231.1:114408-128020 GCA_032468235.1 Pseudoxyrhopus heterurus | reverse complement strand
TTCTATATATTTACCCATATGGGCTGCAACAAATGAAGGACACCAATTCATGTCTGACCAGATGGTATCTGACGCTACAGCCATATCAAATGTAATATTGTACATCAAGGGACAGCAAAACCCATTATTGACTTCTTATCACTGAATGGTAAAGATGTTGAGATTACACTAACTCCATGAAAAGAAAAAAAAATCAAAGACTCTGGTTGTGACAATATTCAAGAAGAGATTGGACTGCCATTTGTCAGAAATGGTGTAGGGTCTCCTGCTTAGGCAGGGGGTTGACTAGATGACCTACAAGGTCCCTTCCAACTCTGTTAATCTTTAATCTGCTTTAAAAGACTAAAATCACTATTAAGCTGTAGGCTAAGAATGTATATCAACAACTATCAAGCAGAATTATAAACCATGAACAATTCGATTAATAGTGCTAAGAATCTGTCCTGATTTAAATACATCTGTAAAATTGAAATATATGCTTTATGCATAAAAAAGTCCCACTTCTAGATGTAGTACAAACCCATGAATTAAGTCCTGATCTGAAAATGGTTTCCAATTTGAGCTGAATTCTATGCCTGATTGACTTTTAAGACATGAAATTATTCTAAATATCAAAACCTATTCCCATATCTTGGTTATTTAATTATTCTTACACTGAGGGCATCTGATAAATAAATGTTTCTTAGTTGAGAAATGTCCTCCAGAAAGTATTGGTTTAGGTGAGGATCCAGTTTATTTGAACTGAATTGAATTTAAATTAACCACTGTTATTATGATTATTATCTAATCACATAGTAAATATCACAAGACGGGTTGTACAAATCTCTATAAATAAATACATTTCCCCCCAATTCTCACAGAATATACTGTAGATGCATGGGACCTTTTCTGACAGTCACAAAAGACAGAAATTCAGGAACGGGTTTTAATGTTTCTTCTATGTCTTTCCCAACCCCTGTGATTGAAGAACCCATAAAGTAATTCCTTGACTGGCTGGTATAGCTGTCAGTCAAATAAATACCTACTCCTCCTATTTATATTTGACAGTTTCTATTTATAGAAACTTAGGCAGAAGATTTACAATGCATTGGTTAAAAAGGGGGAACTTTTTCTGAGGGACTAGCAAAATTCAGTATTACCCCAATTGTTTTGGATTTAAGATGAATATTTCTAAGACAAATCCAGAAAAGTACTATGTAGCCATATCATACGGCTCTGCAAATGTCAAAAGAGATGCTTTGCAATACACAAGGGTATAATCAGCAAAATAGAAACATCTTTTTCCAGGTTTCCTTGCTTGTTTCTTGAATTGCTTCCAGTTTCCAACTCTGCCTATATTGTTGAAACATTTATTTATTGTATGGCACTTTCATATCGTATTTTGATAAAAAGAGATAAAATATGAAATAAAAAGTCTAAAATATTATCAATGTATGTCTATATTACAGATTTTTTTTACTTCATTTGTCACAGCTAGGAAATCAGCAAAGTCTCCATTATAGCCTCTATTTTGGCATTGTCACTATATGTTGGCTAGATTGATTTTTGGCCCCGCAGTCACAATTTCAAACTATCATTCTTTTTTTAACATACTATACTTTGTATAAATAAGTTCCATATTTCATTATACTTGTCCATATAAAGTCTGTATTTACGTATAATCTTCTAATAGGCAACAAGTGTAATCAGGTCTTCAATGCTATGAGTAAATGGGGCCATACACTTATCTTTTCAATGGTGCAGTATCAATCTTTTAGCCATAGTAAGGGCACAGGGACTCCATTTAGGTTGTCTGGTTGTCCAACTCCTTGTGGTAGGTATGTAATTAAAGTAAATATTTTCCTCTGAAAATGTTAGCTTTTGTTACACATATTTATCCACTACTTTATTCCCAAACCATGAGGTCACTCATTCAAACCATTCATGGTCACTCAGTCATCTCTTGATTTTACTGTTCAATGCAAGACTGCTCTTGAATACCCCCTTCCCTACCCTAAAGGTTTAGTTGGTCCAGGATGCACCGGTAGGTTCAGTTCTGGTACTCCAAAGTTTCCCAATTTTGTGTGCACTGTAGCGGCTGCTCCCAGTCATCTTTCAAGTATAATTCAAAGTGCTGATTATCACTTTTAAAGCCCTGAATGGTACAGGCCAGTTTATTTAAGGATCCACTTCTCCTTGAGGTTGTCTATCCAGCCTACCAAATCTAAAAGAGTATGTTTGCTCCAGGTCCCTTCTATCAAACAATGCCATCTGTCAAGACTTAGGAAGTGTTCCTTCTCTGTAGTGGCACTGGTCCTATGGAACAGTCTCTTGCCTGAAATCTGAAGGGCTTGCACTCTTGGTTTTCCATAAGGCCATAAAGACCTGACTCTTTCCACCAGGTGCTGGGCCAGGATGTGTGGGCAGCTGGTTGTTATGATGCCTTTATTAGAGTAAGGTGGTTTTCAATTTTGTATTTGTGTTTCTACATATTTATATTGATCTGATTGTTTCTAGTCTCCTAGGGCTATATTTGAAGATGGCAGCCATATAAAACTTTTCAATACATACCTAAGAGAAATATCAATTATCAATTAGGAATATCAAAGCCAGATAGTTTAACGATTTGCATTCAGCATTGTTTCTATATTCTGAAACTGCAAGACTTTCATTTCTTTTAAAAACTGAGATTTTCAGGATGCATGAATTTCTATCTATTTCTGTATTTTGGTTTTTGACTTTCTTTGCACATATAGCTCTGAGTTTGGTACTCTGAATATTAGGTTAAGATAAGCAAATGTCAGAAATGATAATCTATTTTCCCAATATGAAATACAAGCTTAGGGATGTTTGTCCAAACTAAATTGTTTTGAGCAATCTGTAATGACATGGGGATGGGGGTAAGAAAAAAGATGGTAGACAATGGTAAACATTTGATTAAAGTTACGTTTAATTGTCATATACATGTTATTGTAGATACCTTGCAAATACAGTTGAAGAAGACGACGAAGAGTCAAAATATGAGATTTTCCCATGGGCTTTAGGAAAAACCTGGAGAAAACTCTTCCCAGATTTCTTGGCTCTGAGGGATGAACTGTGGAGTAAGATGGGTTATAGAGCTATAGTAAGCAGACGTTGCTGTGAAGAGGTAAGAAAAGTATGTTTTATATTATTAAGAGGATAGGTAAATTATAATAGACAACTTCTAATTTCTAATACAAGCACCTTTCCTTGTTTTCAAAACTCTAGTAGTTATTTTTAAATACTGTCAAAAATATTATTACTCACTTTAATTGCTAGTTGATACCATGTTTTCAAAGCACTCTGATGAATAATTGCCCTTCATCAAAGTGGGTGTATGTTTAAAAAAAACATACTAGCACTTATTGGAAAATATGAAATAATCTATGAACTGTAATGTACATTATATAATTAGATACTAGCTGTTTTTGTTACACCAGTTCACCAAACCTTCTACTTCCTTGCAGTAAGCACCCTCATTGTCATCTTGAATAAGGCCCGTTACCCTTGTATCATCCTCATACTTAACAATATAGTTGGTGGAAAACCTAGCACAATAGTCATGGGTCAACAGGATGAACAACAGTGGACTTAGGACACAGCCCTGAGGAGAACCTGTGCTCAAGAAAATGGTGTTAGAAATATTAGTCCCAACTTGCACATATTGGGGCCTTTCAATAAGAAAATCAAGAATCCAGTTGCACAAAGCCTAAAAGGCCGTTTGTCTACTAGATGTTGAGGAATGATTAAATTAAATGCTGAACTGAAGTCGACAAACAGCATTCGCACACGAGTGTTTCTTTCCTCTAAGTGCGCCAAGCTCAGATGGAGAACAGAAGAAATAGCATCCTCTGCAGAGCGATTTGGACAGTAAGCAAACTGAAGCGAGTCAAATGCTGGAGGGAGGCTGGATACAATAATGTTCTTTATCAGCCTCTCAAAACATTTCATAAAGATGGATGTAAGTGCAACTGGACGGTAATCATTGCATTATAGGTTTTCCACTGCTTCTGCCAAAGGGGTTTCAAATGACTCTATTTTTTCTGTTCCTATTACTTGGGAATTTGTTCACAGTGCAAAACGAGCAGCAATTATTCTATTGCTGACTAGTTTCCAGCCAATAAGTGCCTTTGTTGCTCATTCTCCTAAAAAAAGGCCAACCTCGTGTTCATGCCACCCTTCATAGCTTGCATATGATGGTCTTACCATTCTTATTAATTTGGCCACTCTCTATCCATCTGATCTGATGATACCTAAGATATCTAGCTTGTAGTCATCAAAGAGCCGCAGAAGTCGAGCAGATTTTTCAACCTGGTATAGCGTTCTCACACATTCCATGTCCCAATTCCTGTGTGATGTTCTTGGCTGAGAAGATCGTTTTCAACTTCTGGCACCAGACTCCATGGCCAGTTTGCTCCAGTGTTGTCATATAAGCAATATGTCTTGAAACACTACTGTTGCCTGGTTGACAAAATTTTCTTGAGATTATTCTTGCTGTTTTTGTTTCTTCACCTTATGAAATATCATAGAACAGTGCATTGACATCCGCTGGCCATCAACTTTATTGATTTTAAGGAAGCATTTGACAGTGTCCACTAAGAATCTCTCTGGAAGATCCTACATCTATACAGTTTATTGACAGTCTTCATTATTATCTTTAAAACTTATACCTACAATCAAACTGCTGAATTGAGATTAAAAATGGCCACATAGACTTCTTCAAAATTACTATCAGAGTTAGCCAAGGCTGTATTCTATCACTGCTCCGCTTCCTCATGGCCCTCGACTATGTTATGCAACGAACATCATGCATCAGGAAAGGCATTCATTAATCTGACCAAGACTGTCTTGGCGACCTGGAGTTTGCAGATGATATTGCCCTACTTGAGGAAGATGAGCCCAAACTACAGTAAGTGATGACTGCCTTAGATGAAGAAGCAACCTAAATTGGCCTCAGGATAAGTGCCGAGAAATCAAAGATCATGTTTGTGAGCTCCATTGCACAGATACAGGGAATCACATTCAGATCAGTGACTTGAGAAGGTAGAAAGGTTTACCTCTTTTCAGTAGTGTAATCGCCCAAAATGGAGATGCAGAGATGGACATCAAGTGCTGCATGGGAAAAGCAACAGCTGTTTTCCAGATGATGAAGAAAATCTGGTCCTCATCATTTATATCACTGAAACTTAAACTCTGCTTGCTTCTGTAGTGATCCTGACAACCATTTATGCCACCAAGATTTGAAAGGCGTCAGCAAGTATTAACAAGAGGCTTGATATCTTCCAACAAGATACTTCACTGAATCCTAAAGATTCACTATTTGACCATATTACTAATGAAGTGCTCCAAAAATGTTTCAACACACAAAAGACTCCAACTTGCAGGTCATATTCTCCATGCAGAGAATATGACCTGGCGAAGAGCATTCATGGAAAACTTAAAGAATCTAAACATCACATGGGAAGATGTTGAAGTACCACATGGGAAGATGTTGAAGACTGAAAATGCTACAGATCCCTTGCTTTCCAATATGCTACATAACGCAGGAGGATCTAATGCTAAAAAAAAAAATACTTGGGAAATGTGCTATTTTGCCTCAAATTATGAATGTAATAGAGCCAGCCAATTATATTCATAACCCGAGGATTTGTTAATTGGATCACATTAAATGAATGTGATCCCTTCCTGCTTTCCACAACACATTCGTTAATCAAATGCACAGGTTGTTAAGTGCACGTGAGGTATCTCAGAGTGAAGAAGACCATGGGGGCATAGTGTTGGAACAGGCCACCTACTTCCAACCACCCAAGGTCTCCCGACATCTACTGAGATATCTCACCCTCTGCTTACAATCCTCTGGGGTACCCATAGTTGCTTCCTCTCCCCATCCTGTCCCACTGGGTCTCTACAGGCACTGGGCCTGCTTTGCGAGCCTACCAAATTCCACTTGCTCCACCCCACCCCATTACTGATCGCTCACTTTTGAAGGTCTCCAGAGTTGCAGAACAGGCTGACCCACGTGGCCGAAAAGTGGCCGCCTTTTACTCAGACACTGGTGAAGCTGTCACAGATAAGAGGGGCATGGAATGAAGTTGTCAGGACTGCCCTCAGAGCTCCATGCAACCTCTCTTCTGCACTTTTGACTTTTTAGTTCAACTTTTTCCGAACATAGATGTAGTATTAATTTGAAAGTGGTGCCTGCCCTTTCACTTTCTCTTGCTCTATACAGTGGAACCTCGGTTCGCAAAAGCTTCTATTCACGACCAATTCAGTTCCTGACCAAAATATCCAACCAAATTTTGAATCGGTTCACGACTTAAAACTCGGTTGGCGAACAAAAATGGTGGAAAAAATTCCTTTCTGCGCCGTTTTTGCTTCTGCGCATGCGCAGAATTGTCTGCACATGCAGACAGTGTCGCTTCAGAATGCGACCAAATCGGATCGTGACTGCAGTCCAGGAACGGATTGCGGTCACGAACCAAGGTTCTACTGTACTTATTAGACCAATTTTGCTAATAAATAGCAGAGGGTTTTTTTATGTTTTATAATTATGTTCTTGTTAATTAAGAAAATGAATCTTGCCCACTAGCCTTTATAATTTCTGTGCACTGTTTGCTATATGATAGCTCTTGATGCAATCCTTTCTGAGATAAGAGTTTTTGATACAGGTAATGGCAATTGCTTCAACACATTACGTATGGCAGCGAGAACGGTCTCTTTACCATAGTGGAGCTATAAGAAACAGTTGCAGAAACAAAGTACAGTTGCCTCGAGGACCTAATGCCACACCTGTAGACTGTTCACTTTGTGGGAAAAAAACACGATATATAAGGCTAGGATTATCATCTTCTTCCTCCACTGATACTCTGGAAATGGTGGAGCAACATGTCACTCCTAGTTTGCTTGATCCAACAGATAAAATGCTCCTTGATCCATCTTATCATTGTCGCTCCCAAGGTAAGTTAAGTGAACATAGAAATAAAATATTACTGTAATGCTTAAACTTCTAGTCTAACTATAGCCAAGAAGTCAAAAGGGATCACATATATGATCCCTTTTGCTGGCAATGTTTTGTCTACATGAAAGCTACAGAGTGGATTTAAACTTAATGAAGGAACATCCTAATGCACCAAGAGATTAGAGTTAATGAGCTGAAGGCAAGAACAATAGAAAGTATTCTAAGCAACTATATATTTCATTGGAAAGCCTTTTTACAATTTTATTTTGCTAGTTGGGTTTTTCATTCTATTATTCCTATTTATGTAATCTGTTCTGAATTACAGGTAGTCTCAGTTTACGACCACAATTGAGCTCAAAATTTATGTTGTTAAGTCAGAAATTTGTTAAGTGAGTTTTGCCCCATTTTACGACTTTTCTTGCCACATTTCTTAAGTGAATCACTGCAGCTATTAAATTATTAACACGGTTGTTAAGTGAATTTGGTTTCCTCATTGACTTTGCTTGTCAGAAGGTCACAAAAGGCAATCACATGACTCCGGGACATTGCAACCGTCATAAATGTGAGTCAGTTGTCAAGCATTCGAATGTAAATCACATGACCATAGAGATGCTACAACAGTCGTAAGTATGAAAAATGGTCATAAGTCACTTTTTTCAGTGATGTTACTTCGAATGGTCACTAAATGAACTGTTGTAAATCAAGAACTACCTGAAATACAAAAGCATGCTTGCTTATCTATAATGACACTCTAAGCTCCCAAATGCTTCCATTTTTTTGACAGATGACCGGCATAGGAATGGGAAAAAAAGTAGTCGAGATAAATCCATGGACTGGTTTACTGGAAATGAAGAATAACAAAACTTAATAAGTTTCAAAATTAATAGCAAATTAAACACAAAATACATGTCAAAGTATTTGTTATCTAAATTTCTTTTATTTCTTTTATTTGTTAAACATATTAGTATATTGAAACATACTGTATCTTAGTCAATGTAAACATACCCGTTGTTTCCCAAATCATACTCATATCAAAGAAAATTTCTTCTAATGCTTTATTTCTGATGAAGTACAGTCTTCAAATTGGCACATACCATCTGGAGCAGTGTTTGGATATAGTGAATTAAATTTCCTCAGCTTGACAAGGAATACTATATGAAAGGGGAGAAAAACTAATGTTTTAACAGTCATTAGCATTTTGTTTTATTATTCATTTCTAAAAATGCTTTCACAGTGCTTATGAAAAACATAGTAATAATGAAATGTGTAGCTTATAACATTTTTGCTAAATCATTCTTACCTGTGAAACCAACTTGATATGGGAAAGGCTTAGCAACATAAGGTGTTCTTATATTGGCAGAAGCAAGAGCTGTTGAGATAAAATAAAATATGTAAATGACTAAAATTCTTCAATTCAAATTTGTTCTTGAAACAAATCTGTTATCGAACTTCTCATCCCTATGTCATTTCTCATTCCCACCCTCCACTCCCATCCCCAGCCTTGGGCACCTTAGCAACTTTCTCTGTTTCTTTCCTCTCCCATAAGAGGAGGACATGACTTTTATTTCATATTGTCATCCCTGAAGGAAAGCAATTATCAGACAGCAGGCTGAGTCCTAATTGAGTTTGTTTCATTGATAATTTCAATGGACGAGAATGTACGTAGCTCAGGGTTGAATGCTAGGAAATTCCTGAAAGCTTGGTATTTAGACAAATCAACCACCAGTAGACGCAGAGAAATAAGCCATATTTACACACTATTCAAAAGAGACAACCAAAAGCTAAGATGGAAACAAAAGGGTCAGAACAGATCCGTATCCTCTGGCAACCAAGACTCATAAAAGCAGGGATTAACACCAGGCAAACAATCAAGCAAACAAAAAACAATACCCTAATCAAAGAACTACCAAGGAGAAAAACTACATCTCTACCAACACTGGCAGGGCAACAAGCTCTGTATATAAACAGGGAACAAACTTCAGACTCACTAGCACTGATGTTACCTAGTTGGGTAATGAAATGTCTGCAAGCAACCAACCATGCTCAGAGACCATTTAGGTCTCCATAGTTCATTCATAATGTGTGATTCAAGAAAGTTGTTGTTTATTCAGCAAACTACAGTTAACATGATTTAGTATGCATAAATCCAACCTATGATTTACATCTTCTGAACAAGACATATCACTAGTTACAATATTTCAGTTATTATTACAAAGAACCCAATTTATTTCCTACCTTCATTTCCTCTCTCTTCAGCAGAAACATCATTTTCATGATGAGAAACAGTTTCATCATTGATGTTTAGTTCAGATGCTATGTTTTTAAGAACATTTCTCTTTTCCCATGTAGCTGGGCATATTAGCCAATCTCTATGTGAAACTTCCAAAACCTTTTCACAAAAAAGGGCTAATTTTCTGATCCGGATAGCTTCCATCAATTCAATAACCTGAGTGATACTGATAGAAAAATAAACAATTATGTATATTGCAAATGAATTTCTAAAAATATATATTAGAATTTATTTTGTAGCCCAATTTTTAATGCATATTTATTTAATCTGGTGTCACTGTTATTAATGATATTCATTTTTCAGTAATGTTTATACAATCACATTTTAGCATGATGTTTCAACAATACTTGTCACTTTGATTAAAGAAAGAATTATAGAATTGGAAGGAATCATAAGGATCATCTATTCCAAACTGTCTGAAATGTACAGAAAACTAATTAAACCAGTCTTGAGAGGTGTCTAACCAGATGGAGAATCCACAACTTCTATCAGTAGACTGTTCCATTATTATATCATATTGATTTTTTTTTACTATGTTTGAAATCTAAGTATAGGTGGTCCTTGAGTTATGGCAGTAATTGGAACTGGAATTTCTGTTACTAAGTGATATGGCCATAAATAATCCCGGCAGTCCCCATTGCTGCTATTAACCAAACCCATTGGTCATTAGGTAAAGACCAAACCCGATTCAAGCAATTCTCAGTTTGGTCTTCCCAGCCCTAATCCTTGGTGAGTTAAGGATCTGCCTTCTGTCTCCTTTCCAAGTCCTCTCATTTGCCTCTCTCTCCCTCCATCTCTGCCCTTTTGGCTGTTCTGAGCAGTGGAGAGGTGGTGGTGCTGGGGCTTCAGTAGGCTCGGCTGGCTGCCATCACCCCCGGTCCTCTCTTCCACTCCCAATGCTACCAAGGAACGCTACCTCATGCTCTGTGTCATAGCTAGCCACCCTAGTGTCACAATGCAGATCCCCAGCTGCCCCTATGCCCTATGTTCCCTAGGTCTTGCTACTCCTGCTGAACTTTGCTATCTTATACCGCAGCTTGACATGCCGGGGCTGACTCTATGCGAGGCAGTTGCTGGCCATGCCAAGCCTTCTTCCTGAGGCTGCATGTGCCATTCTCCAAATACCGTAGCATGAGGAGAACTAATGGGCAGAGCTCTCAAAAGAGACCTAAGGACGGGTTTGCTGTTAGCACTTTTCAGCAAAGTTTATTTGAAACAGTATCTGAGAACCAATGGGGGCCATATCTCCAAGGAAGAAATTAATTTCAAATTAATATGTTAGTGCCAAGCAGTGGCACTCGTAGAAACCAAAACTCTTTTTCCTAAAGCCTGTATTCCTGCAATGTCTTTTAGGAAAAAGACATTGCAGGAATAAAGTGTATTCCCTTTGAAGAAAAAAACAAGATAGTCAAGGAGCAATGTTGAACAACACTAGCCTTCTCTTGTGTTCTCAAGATAAAGAGGCCTGCTATTTCACTCCAAGATATTTGTAGTACATGTCTGCTCTATTGGAGTATCTTTAATTGTCATACATACATCTTATAGTATTGTAAGAATATTTTTAATTTTTAATTTTTTTTTATTAATATACAAAAACGAAAATATAAAACACAAACATAAACAAACTCTAAACATAACAACAAACAATTTAATGTGCTGAGAAAACAAATCCTTCATACGGTAACAAAATTACATAATCTCATATTTAAAGTTCTTCTATAACATACGTTATTTAATCTTATTTATCTATCTAATCTCATATTTACATGTCTAAATTAGTATATCTTTCTACATATATTTCATTTTATTTTTTACTAGACTCTATTTTCTAGCCATTTATACTAGGCAACCCAGCTTTGATAATACAAAGAATCTTCCTTATCTTTCAACAGTAATGTCAACTTATCAGCTTCTGCACATTCTAGTATCTTATTTATCACTTTTTCTTCCGTAGGACTCATTCCTGCTTTCCAATTTTGTGCAAAAGTTATTCTAGCAGCCGTGACTATATGTGTTAATAAAAGTATTACACTTTTTTTATATCTCCCCGGAATCATCCCTAATAGAAATATTTCCGGTTTCAATTCTATCGATTGACCCGTGATTTCTCCGATCCATTTTTTAATCTTCATCCAATATCTCTTAGCTAGCAGACAAGACATGTGAAAATAAGTCCCTTGCAGATGATTACATTTCCGACAATTTGGGGGTAAACTGGGAAACATTTTGGCTAATCTTGCTGGGGGAAGGTGCCACCTGTAAAACAGTTTGTACATATTTTCTTTGTAAGTTGTTGACATCGTAAATTTAATGTTTCTTTCCCAAATCATTTGCCACTCGCTCAGGTCTACTGTCTATCGAAAATTTTTAGCACACACTATCATATTTTCTTTTACTACCTCCTCTTCCAGTTTTCTTCTCAATAAACAATTATAACATTTTGTTATCAATTTTCCATCTGCTTCTAATAATATCTCATCGAGCTCTTGTGGTTCTCTGTATATTCCATATACCTCCATATCCTTCTTGTATCTTGTTTGTAACTGACAATCACCCTCTCATTCCAGTGGCATCCCTGGATTAATTGGCAACAGGAGGCATTGACCCGTTAGGTCCAGAAAAGTAGTAGAAGAGATTTGTTGAAGTCCACACATCTTCAAGTGGCTAAGATTAAGAAACACTGGGCTAGACCTTGCCGGCCTTCCTGGTTTCTGACCTATCCTCAGCTCACCTTTCCACTCCCTACACTTCCATCATTTCACTTTTGTGTTCCCTGCTGTCCATGTCTATCAGTGAACAAGGCAACTTTCCAGTTCTTCCTGCCACTTCAGCAACAGTCATCTTCTGGAAATAAGGCGCTTCTGGAAAGCCGACGCAGCATGCTTAGCTTCTGACAAGTCTTGCCCAATGTGGGGATCTCTGGGGACCTGACATCCCGGAGTGAAAAAGAAAGTGAAATGGGGGAATTCCATCAAGGAACCTTCAGTATATTGCAAGAACTAGAATTGGAATGGTTTTCGGTAAAACAGCTGGAGGGAAAGCCCAACCACAGGAAATGGGGCTAGCCCAGCAGCAGCAGAAAGGAAAACTATGTAGCAATGTGTTAAAGAAGCAAGAATAGTTCCTCATTTATGCAGAGAGAAGCCCTGGCAGTGCACAACAGCCTCCAGGCACATACTAGCAGCAGCAAAGTTCAAAAGGGAGAAGATGTCTCAGCGAAAGTGCCCTTGGGTGAGTCCGGGAGGCTCCTTCTACAGAATAAATAGTCAATTCCTGTCCATCCAGATATGGAGACATTGCTTCCAGATGACACTTTGTAGAAATGGAACAGCCAACAACAGACTCTGGACTTTACAAAGCGAGGAAGAATTAAAAACAACCCCAGAGGGAGGTTTGCCCATCTGAGAAGACTTTGCTTCACTTTGGAGCTCATGGGAAGAGGACTAAGGAAAGGAAGGGGACTGACACCATAGTAGACATCAACATTGCAATTTCTCCCATTTTGTTCTCCCACTTTGCTTTCTTGTGTTTCTTGGTCTTGAGCAGTCATTTCTCATATTTATCCTGAACAACTTCTTTGACAATTTATTTCCTTAACAACTTACCCTAGTAACTCTGGTTCCCTATCATCAAGATTCAGAACTTCAAAGAGATTACTGGTGGGTAGATGTTCAAGGTCACATCCTGAAAACTAGTTGGCTTTCTTCTATTTTACAGGTAGTCATCAACGTATGACTGAACATTTAGCAATCATTCAAAATTATGACTGACCCTTTTGGGGGCGACTTACAATCTGGATTCAAAGGTCCAACCTCCCCCCCCCGCAAGCCACGTAACCAAACTTCGTGGACTTTTGGCAACACAGCTACATTTATGGCTGTTGGCATGGTCTTGTGGTCTTGTTTTTAGTTTTCTTGAAAACCAGCATTTACTTCTGGTGTTTGGCAAAACCTTGCCCATAACGAACTATGGATTTGCTTAATGGCTACAATGGCTGATTTAATAAATGGTTCAATAAAGTTCATAAAATTGGGTTGGGTGGGTTTATGGTCATAATTCAAAGACCACCTATAGATTAACAGAACTTACACATGAGCAATTTGTGATCTGTTTCATGGTCAGTCCTTGGCCTTTTCTTTATTGTTGTATTGTCCTCCACCAGCTTGTACCAAAAATACAGTCAATGTGATTTCTGTGTACAGGTAGTCCTCAACTTACAACAGTTCATTTAGTGACTGTTCGAAATTACAATAGCACTGAAAAAAGTGACTTATGACCATTTTGCATACTTGGAGCTGCTGTGGCTCACTGGTTAAAAGCAGTACTGCAGTCTACTCTGCAGACTTTCAGATCAGCAGTTTGGC
>JANHJO010002231.1:72552-83143 GCA_032468235.1 Pseudoxyrhopus heterurus | reverse complement strand
TTCTTCGTCCTCAGGAAGTTTGGTTGTGAACCAAGGATTTGTTCTTGAACCGAGTCAAACATTTAGCTGATTTTTTGCTTGTGGACCGATTTGGTTGCGAACCGAAGCGGTTGTGAATTGAGATTCCACTATACGTATCAATTGATGAAGAATTGATAGGAGTTTGGTATTTATGGATGCTTTAATTGGGGTCTCAAATTTATGTTTATGAAAAATATGCATTCTAGTGGGGGAATTTTGGGAGAATTTCTCTAGGGTTGTAAATCGTCATATACAGTATATGAACTAGCTGTTCAATGCAATTTTTACAAAAGAAAAATTTTGAGTTTTAATTAAATTATTTATTCAGATGTTGAGTTTGATCAAAGTACTTGGATACATATAAATATCTTTCTTCCCTTTAAAATTAGGTGAAAACTCCCGTAATCAACTCAGAGGTCAAAACATTAGTACCTGGGATTCCTGGTCATAGTTCAGCTGTGAAATCTTCAGTATGCAGGGATAAAAATAAAAGGAAGACAGATGGCAAAGAGGTAATTGTTCTCCATTCAGTATTCTGCATTTAATCTAAGCCAATAGTTGAATATTAATCATCTGCTTTGTTATGTTTCATACTCTGAATTAGCACCTATTGATTTTTTTAGTATAATTTTCAGACTGGGTTCTGAGAATTTTTATTTTCCTCAGAGAGGAAATACAGAGGAAATACAGCACATTGATTTTCCTGAAATAAAGTATTCCCACCACTGGAGAATATTAGGTGCATTCTAAACATTGTGTTTTTTTCATGTAGGCAGAGGCAAAATCCAAGGATATAATTTCACATGAACAAAATAGGTGGCCCAAAATATTGAGAGAAACCTCTGTGCCTGTTAAGTCAATGCCATCCCTTTCTCCAGTGGGAAGAAGGACATTACACCTTTTTTTCCTCTTCTCTTAATGAAAGGAGAACAATGGAGTAAGTCTGGTTCTAGATCCAGTCATTGTTTAGAATAAGAAATACAACATACATAAGAAAGGTACTATGTAGATCAAAAACTGAAGAGTCAAAACTGATATTTCTGTTAGTGATGGAAATATGCTCTGTGATGGAAATGAGATTTGTGGCAGCAAAGCTGGGCCAAACCTCTTCCCTTTGTATGTATTGGATTACTACTACCTATAGTTAGTGTGAAGATTGGATAAAATGGTTGAACATCTACCATTGCTCTTGTTTCTGAGGATTGATTTTCTAAATTCAAACATTTAAGCTCAATCATCTCTGACTGGATTTTACCATGCCCTTAAACCTTGAAGCACAATGAGCTATTAATTTTGCTACCTGCAATTACAGTATAAAGGAGAGATTCTCACCACAAATAGCATAAAAATGCTAACTTGCTGTGTAATTTTTTTAATGTCTAGGAGAGTATTGAAGATCGCCTTAGTGCTATGGATATTGATGTGATGAAAGTAAAACAGCCATCCGGAGGCCTTCCACAGACTGATAATTTTGCAGTGCTTTTGGTTCAGGGTTTGGAAAGCAGTGATCCTGTGATTTTAAATGTAAGTTTTAAAAGTAATATAATGGCTGGGGAGGATCTCTATAACATCACAAAATTATCAAAACTATTTAGAGTGTTGCAATATTTTGTGTCTTTATGACAACGTAGTAAATACTATAGAAATCTTTTAATAAAAGAATTTTGAAGGGCTTTTCTTACTTACCTAATTGACCTAAATTAGACTTTTAAGTTTTCAAGCTCAACTATATTCCCATTTTTTGAAGGAAAGCAAACAAAATTTTATATCTAGGTTAGGATTAAAAAGTTGTCCTTCGTAGTTTGGGTGTCTACTTATAACATGGTTCCATCATTGACCCCTTTCTTTTTTTTAACAGAAAGTGCTTCAAACCAAGAAGGAAGCAGTAATAAAGAAAACAGTAGCCAGAATTCCTGTATATTCTGTTATTCCATTACTGCGTGAGGTAAAAGTTTTAATATTAACTACTGTAATCCTCTTGAATACCAATTTGAAATAGTATAAGTTTGAAACAGCTGTCCTGCTCTTACCCCAAATTTTGGTGCTTTTTTGATTATACTAGAATTTTTTGAAATTGAAAACAAGATGGTTTCTTCTGGGTTCTTATATTAATTTGAAATAGTTCAGATTATTTTCACACAGCTTTACTCTCCTTCATGAAAATAGACACAGGATCCAATCTGGTATTTCAAACTTGAATAGATATCAAATACCATTCTACTATCTCAGAACGTATACTACATTACAAGCAATCATGTTGAATAAGCCTATCAACCAAAGTCTTATGTAAATGTGAACAAACTTGGTGTTGAATCTTTATTCAGTGATGTCAGTCACAGAAATATCTGATTTGTTATATGCATTCTTGGTTGTATGTCGTCTAATAAAATATACTTTTGTGGAAATAACAGCAATAACTTGCATTGCCAGCTGTTCTAACGCAACGGCATTCACAATGAAGTTTAGTCACTACAAATATTTTGAAATAGTTTAGACTGTTCGAGAATTCATATGTCTGCATTTGGTTGAAGAATATAATTTATATAGAAATCTGAATGCATCTCAGTCTTTACATTCTCCACTTCTGTTTTAGCTCACAAAAAGGCTACAAGGGCACCCATACAAGTAAGCATATATTACCTAAAATTCTGTCTGATAATAATAAATAGTGGGCTGTAGCAGGCTTAAAATATTGAGGTGGGTTATTCATTTGAAAGCCATGTGGAATGGGGCGCTCTTTGTATATCTGATTTGTTTGTTTAATTTTAACCAGTATATGGTTCAAATATGGCTTGGAAAAAAATCTTTAGCATTTCTGGAAGTGCAGCACTTGCTGTTCATTAAACCAGATTAATGCTGTTCATTAAATGAGACTTGCAGTAGCCTAAAAACAAAACATGCCACTGCTTTAAGAGACACATTTACCTTAAAAAGTGGATTTCTATCTGTATTGGATTATATAACTGCAGATTAGAGCTGCAACATTAGCTTTATACCTGAGATTGTAAAAGGTTAAAAAAGATAAAAGTTCATATAGTCCTATGTTGTCTTGAAATATGAAATATTTTTTAAAAATGTTTTTGACCCTCTGTAATAAATGAAAGATTTTGCTGTTATTTTCTAGTGCTTCACAAATGGTTCGATGGTTAAAACCTGTTCTAACTATGCATGCCTCCTACCTTTCAACGGTAAGTACTCTGATACACAGGGCTTTTTACCATTTTGGTTTCATCTAGTGGATGCATGAAGGGAAGCATTTCCAGACTGATAAAGGAGCATATTTGTAGCTCAGGGTAGAAGTGTAAAATTCTCGGTGGTCTCTGAGCTTGGTTGTTTTCTTGCAGATATTTCATTTCCCAAATTAGGTAATATCAGTCCTAGCACTGATGATGTTATCTAATTTAGGTAATGAAATGTCTTCAAGAAAACAACCAAGCTCAGAGAACATTACAAGGGTTCCTAATAATTTTCACTCCATTCAATCCTTCTGTCTGCTTACTAGTCTGACTGTATTGCACAGGCTTGCTAAAATAAAGGAGAATTGATTCAAATCTGCTAGAAGGGCCAAAAACAGAGAGGAGAGGAAATTAGATTTCATCAATTGTCTTTTGCTTCTGCAGTCATTGTATACAATTCTCTCTCCCCTTCTCATGTTGAGTTTATGCTTCTTGAATTCTTTTGTTTAAAATGAATTCCTTCACAGTTGTCATTGTATAACATTTCACTCTTATTCCAAAGTTCACTAATACTAAGTGAATGTCATGTTAAGCACTTAACATGTATAATTTTTGCCTCTAAGATGAAAAAATTGACAAATTCGAAGTAGGATGAGGTAAAGTGCTTAATTGCTCAGATGACACATTTAAAAATTATGCAGTAAGATAGGTGATCGCTAAACAGCGCAGTCTTTAAGCAAGGTTTATATAAAAATATAAGTAAACCTTCTGAATGTTTAATATAGAAACTGCCTAGGACTTCATTTGCATATGTCTTCATAGTTCTCTGTTGTTCTCTCTTTTCTCTTTATCCCCATCACAGTTGCCAGATCTAGCCTCCCAGCTTGGAACATTATATGAGTTAATGGAAAGCAGAGTAAAAACTTTGCAAAAGCTGTCTCGCTTGCATGGAAAACTATATCTTATTATCACCCAAGTAAGTTAAAGTTGATAATCTTGCTCCGCAGAAAGAGTGTTGTTATGAACATAGAATGAAGGATGAGATCTATCAAAAGTGGGAGGGTTTGCCAGTGTGCCAGAATTTATAACACGAAAGAACTCTGATAATCCCTCTCAGAGTGATTTTGTGGGAAATGAAACTACACATGATCTGTGCTGTAGCAGTCTTAGAAAGCTTTTCATGTATGATAATTTTCTATTTCTATTAATTTTTAATAGTGCAGTTGTCATGCATAATTTTCAAATATAGAAGGTGATTCCCAATATTAAGGGTAGCTCCCTATTGACAATTTGAGGCTGCAGAATTTCTGTGCGCTTGATAATTCAACAATTCTCATAAAAGGTAAACCAGTTTTGGAAAAAAAAAACATTTATGTTAAGACATCCAGGGAACTTCCAATCTTTAATTGAAGGCATTGCATCCACAAGCCTTTTATCCCATTAGAGACTTGTATAATTTTGTTTCAGTAGAGGAGTTTTACAGATTCACTGAGAATACAGTGATGAAGGCACACAAAATTTATTTGTCCTAATCTTCAGGGATGGGGTTATAATAAATTTAATATTATCTTCTTTTCAGGTATGCTAAAGCACAAGAACATATGTATTCATGTTTTCATAAGGCTACCTAATTATATATTTATTGATAGAAAAGCAGAATCTAAATCTAATAAAATTACATAGAACAAGCCTACAATGGCATTTATAATGGAAAATAAATAGATTAAAACATTTTTATCTTCAATGGCCATTGTTCTGTGTAATTTAGTAGCAGCTATTGTTTCTTTTCTTGATGCCAAAATAGATTCAGTTCAGGTCTTGTAGTGAAATATAAAACTTGTAGTTTGTTACAGATGTTGCAAAGTCCTATTAATGCAGAAACAATCTGTTAATGCCAGCAAAAAGCAATCACTTAATATTCAGGTTGGAGCTTCAGTTTTTCTCTCTAGATATTTTCCCCCTGTGATATGTACTTAGTTACCATCCTAAGCATATAACAGCACTGGACAGGGTGGTTGCGCCGTCACCTTAGTTGGAGCCTATTTTCTGTAGAAGATAATGTGGATTCTAGTCATAGACATTAAAAAGTTTATGTCGAGTGTCATCGTTAGTTTGTAAGATGCCTTCATTACTTGCTACAGACTAATAGATACTTTGAGTTTTTTGGAAAGGTATGTTTGGTACAATAGTGTGTAATAATATTTTTACTCAAAACATACAAATGTTGCTTTTACAATGTTACAATTTAAGAAGGGGCAGAATCAGGTATTAGTAAACTTGTGAAAATGTAATTTAAAAATTATTTTTATTGGAATTAAAACTTTTCATTATTTGATAAATTCGCAATAGTTACAGAATAGCACTTTTCAAAAAATCATACATAGTTAATCATATCTATTTGATGTAACGTAATTTGAATTCAACACAAGCTGTATGGCCTAGCTACAATCTCTGTTGATACCAAATACTCTTTTTTTAGGTGGCTGCATTAGAACAGGTTCAGGATGTGCCTGATATTGATCAGACTGCAAAACTAGTATATGAAGAAGGTAAGGAAAAGAAGAAATTTGGTACTAATCAATTTGGATCAATTAGAAAATAAGATAGTGTATCAACAAAAGAGAATATTTGTAATTCAGGGTTGAAATGAGGGACTCCTTGGTGCTGAGCTTGGTTGTTTTCTTGTAGATGTTTCATTACCCAAATTAGGTAATATCAGAGGCCACAAAGGACATCCCTCAAGATAGTGTATTCTTTTTTACTTTCTGGCTCTATTTTTTAGTTGAGCGTCTTTTCAGTTGAATCTTCTCAGTTAAAATTGAATGCTTGGGGAATAGAGAAGTATTGTACATTTTTTAATCAGACTTAGCAGGAACAAAAATCAGATTTCTTTAGATACTTGGCTCATAGTTTTTGTCCCTACTTTCCATACTATACTTCCTGTCCCTGTTTCCATGTGGGATATTTTAAAAGGGATGTGTATCAGCTGTTCCAAGGAAAGTTCAGATTTTTGGCGTATGGTCAGTAGATATATATTTTCTGTCCACAGCCTGAACATGTAGAGAAAAAATAAGCATAAACCTTCTAGGACTGAGAGTAGCTAACCTTGCAGATGTTATTGACTCTGAACTTCCCCCAGTTCAGCAGGTGATTGATTACACATAGTATTTGCTTTTGACCACTTTGTTTAATGATAGTTTGAAGTTAACAATGGTTGAGGGAAAAAACCAGCTTTGCGACTAACCCTCACATTTACAGTTACTTCAGACTCATGTGATCACCATTTGGGCACAACCGGTGAGCTTTTATGTAATTGTAGTATGCCACAGTCATGTGATCGCCATTTGCAAGGTTCTCAATGAGCTTCCAACAAGCAAAATTAATGGAGAACATGGAAGTAAAATTGAAAGTCATGGTTATGCGATGTCTCGCTTCACAGCCACGGTGATTTTGCTTAATGACAGAAGCATGGCCAGTTTCCCCATTGACTTTGCTTGTCGGAAGGTTACAAAAGGTGATCCCATGACCCTGGGACACTGCAACGGTCATAAATATGAGTCAGTTGCCAAGCTTCTGAATTTTGATCACATGACTCTGGGGATGCCGCAATCATAAGTATGAAACGTGGTCATAAGTTACCTTTTTCAATGCTGTTGTAACTTTGAAGGTTACTAAATGAACTGTTGTAAGTCAAAGATGACTTGTATTAAGCAAGGTCTAGCTGTAGGTATATTGGTGAGATGCACTCAAAAGATATACTGGTGAGAAGTTCTCGAAACACATTTTTGGTGGACCATGTTTACTCTCGTTAGTTACAAGTATCACACATTGGTGTTCTTTATCGACAGAATCATCAGATGAGGGTTCAGATGACGAAATGGCTGCAGAGAGAGATTCAGATGTAAGTAAAGTGTCTTTCTTCACATACTTGAGAGGTTGAAAGTGATTATGCCGAATGCATATTTTGTGATGCTCTCTCTCCTTCAGGAAAATTGGGATGAAGATGAAGAGAAAGAAGATGAGGAGAACAATGAGAGAGATGAACAGTCAGACGATGAGCAGGAGATGGCAATAGAAAAAGAAATCAACGGAGAGTCAGATTTGGATCCAGAAAATGAAAGTGAAGAAGAATAGCATACTGTTTAAAGAAAGAAAGCTTGTTGGAGCTGGCTACTAAAATGTGCCACTTCTGGACTGCCATGCTGGAGGCCACTTGGATCACACAAGGACTGCACACTTGATACCTAATGTACCTGATGGCATATTGGAAAACTCTTTGTTTCCAAATCTGGAGTGCACAATGATGCCATCGTTCTTCAGTTCTATATCTCTTGGGATCACAGTGAAATAACTTTCTTCCACATAGCAAGCAAATTATCTTTTTTATTTGGATATTCATTTTACAGCTCAGATCTAATAGCTTATCGATCCCCATTGGGTGATGACCCTATTGCAGCTTTGTTTTAAGTTCTGATGGATTGAAGACCACTCTATCTTCTTAACCTGCTTTAGTTAAATACTTTCCTAGTTGGCATCTTGCTACAATTTTTTGGAAGAAAATAAATATTTTTGTAAGACTCAAAAACATTACTTTGAATTTCTTGGTAGTTCTTCCTCTTTCCTCCATGACAACATCCATTCTCTCATAAGAGAATTATTCATACCTTAGCAATGGATACATTGCAAACCAGGTTTTAAGACTAAACTGACTTTTTTATATTTGTGTGTAAATCAGTCATTTTTCATGTACTTAAAAAAAAAGACTCATGCTTAATCCTAATTTTTTGGTTTTTTGCGCTTGTATATAAGTTTACTGTTGTCCCAGAGAGAGTTCTTTGGAGGGAGAAAAATAATGAAAATGGGAAGGGCAGAGACTTGTGAATAACGTTACACAAAACGTATACATTTATGAATTTTTAATCTTGGAAAGAATGGGGTTGCTATTAGCTCAATTAAGCTGAAGTGATATAAACAATTGGGTAAAGTTTTTGAGCCATTCACCAGTATAATGTACAGTTTAATTTGTCTATAATTGGAGCTGTTGCAACTTAATGCTGCTCTCCTTTGTAAAGTGAATAAATATACATTGTCTTTATGAAGTATTAGTCTGTGATATATGGAATATAATGAAATGCTTGTAACTGGAATTTTGTACTGAAGATGCACCAAGCCCTTTTTTGCTATCATGGAGCAAGTTTGGAATAAATTCTAGTTTTTCGAGCTGCCTTGTTGCATTGTAAAGGTAGTTGTCCCAATAGTAATTGAAACCGGGAAGCCCATTGTTAAGTAATGCAGTTGTAAGGCACAATGTCACCTGGCTGCACCAACAACAGCATTCTGCTAGTTGCTATTGTCATTGTTAGGTGAATCCCATGTGGCTGCAGCATCTCACAAGTCATGTGATGGCCATTTTCACCTTCATCTGGCTTCCCCATTGATTTTGCTGGTCAAGCCAGCTGTGAAGGTTGCAAATACTGATTGTGTACCTGGGATGCTGTGTGTGACATAATTGTGAGCCAGTTGCCAAGCACCTGAATTGCAATCCATGGGGAGGTTGCAGCAGCTGCAACTTTGAGGACCTGTTTTAAGTATCCCTTGTTCAGTGCCATCACTTCGGTTGCTGAACAAGTGGACAATAAACAAACTACTTGTATTTTGTTCTTTTCCTGCAACTTGCATTTGTTCATATTGTTTGTCTGAGCTGCAACATGGGTTGAATGGGTTCCCATGTAAGTACCAAACAAAACCAAATAACCTCTATACAAATATAGTTTTAATTGAATAAGGCAGAGATACTTTACAAATATATCAGCATGGCTGGCTGAGGAATTCTGGGAGTTGAAATCCACAAGTATTAAAAGTTGCCAAGTTTGAAAACCCTTGAGATATATCATGGAAACTATCTTATACCACTGCAATGGCATTTTCATACAGAATGATATCCCCCAATATCCCCATTCCCTGCCATTCAAACTGGGAAGATAGTAGTCGAAAAAGCTTCAACTATAAATTTTATTAATGTTTTATAGCATAAAATACAATGAACATATTAAAAAGGATTAAAAAACGAAAGAGTAGAAAAAAGGTGTTGACTTCTGACTAACACAGTAAAGTACTAATATAATTACAACCTCAACTTTTTACATTACCGATAATTATGAGCCAGTTCTATATCTACACAATTAAAATTTCAAACTAAATTCTGAATTTCATTTTTTTCTATTTCAAGTATGAAAACCAGAAACAATATCCCAACAGAAAAGATCAAATAAAATTTCTGTTTAAACAGTACATTGCATTTTTAACCAAATCCATTTTTTCTTTTCCCCATTATGAGAATATACAGTAGTATATTTCTATTTACAGTTATTAATTTTTCTAAACTACCATATTAACAAAAATCTTTCAAATTTAACAATTTTTATATTTATTTTAAGACTAACATTTCATCTTTATAACTAAAATACCTTCTAATGTATTTTTTAATATCCTTTTAATATGCTTTCAAATTCACTTTCAATATTTTGCCCACTGGGAATTACTAAAGCATTTTATTCTCTGTGTGTGTGTGTGGGTGAGAGAGAGCATGAATGAAACCCATTTTCAAATCCACTATAAGCATAAAGTGCTTTGAAATTCTCTTAATTACATCTGTCAAACCAATAGAAAATCTCTCTTGGCCCCAGTTTTACTAAATTTAAATCACTCCCTCCAGCTTGTCCTCATATTTCTCCTTCAGAATGTCTATTAAGTAAAAATATAAACTTTTTGTCAAGAGATTGTCAAATATGATTTTTAAATACGTTAATTCCATTTCAATTTTAAAGTGGAGATCCCAAATACGTTGTTAAGAATTATGGATTTACTGCAGTCTTCTTTGAATTGGAGTGGGGTACTTGTAATTAAACCATCTTCGTAGTAGGCGAAGTTGGAGTCAGGCTTATATTCCAAAATTACAGTTAAGTCCTTTGCATTATCCAATACTTGTGCAGGAGCCTCAGTAGTTTGATAACTATCTGTGCTTAGTTGTATCTCTGGATCACTCATCTTTTTTCCCATTACTTGGGTCATTTGTTCCTCTTGCTCCTCTTTCATTACTTCTTTGGAACATAGTTGAAGTGAATTCTTTTGTTTAAATACTCCTCCAAAATAATTTTTGCTATCTCTTGTCTGGTTTAAATGGCTTCCACGTTGCTTCACTGTCTGTTCTTTAGCTCCCTCTTGTGGTCAAAATATATGTATTTTTTTAAAAAAAGCAACTTTATAGATGAGCTCGTATCTCCTGGTCAATCAAAACCCATTGATAGCAATAGCAATATAGCAATAGCACTGTATTTATATACCGCCTATCAGGGCTTGCAACCGTCTCTAAGCGGTTTACAATGTCAGCATAT
>JANHJO010002231.1:17788-33577 GCA_032468235.1 Pseudoxyrhopus heterurus | reverse complement strand
ATGCTGACATTGTAAACCGCTTAGAGAGGGTTGCAAGCCCTGATAGGTGGTATATAAATACAATGCTATTGCTATTGCTATTAAATCGCACTCAGAAATTAATAGGAAGACAATGCAGTGCCTGTAAACAGGTATAAAACCTGTTCAATAGTCAACTTATGTGAGCACCCTGCCATTTGCATTTTGCACCAACCAAAGCTTCTAGATCAAGGCTGTCAAACTTGTGGCCTGGATCCATCATGCACTGACCATGCCCAGAACCAGTTTAGCGAAGGGGGGAAAAGTCATGATACATCATGTGACGATGCCATGACAATGCAAGTTTGACACCCTGTTCTAGGTGGTCCAGTAATCTAAAAGGGCTGGTGATGAGAGTATGAGGTACTGTATTCAGATCCCCTCACTTCAAGCTAGGTTGCAGTTGGTAACCAGCCCAAGCTGGGCAAAGGCTCTTCTGGCCACAGCTTCCATCTGCTGATCTAACAGGAAGTAGGAGAACACTCAAATTCCAGACCTGCTTCTTTAGAAGCAGGGCAACTCCATCTAGAGGCAAAACAAAGGGCATGAAGCTCACACTAGGTCTAACAGTAGCTGAGTCTTGCTGGTGTTTAGTTCAAGCCTGCTCTCTTCCATCCAGACCTACAGGATTGTCGGGCACCAGGACAGGAGTTCAATGGCATTTCTGGCGCAGCCTAGGGTTGTAGTATGCAATTGGGTATCATCAACATATTGATAATACCAGGTCCGAAACATCCCCCAGTATAGAGGGTAGATGAATGGCCTCTGCAAGGGGGAGGAACAAAAAGTGTTTCCAAGAGAAATGAAAGAGGCCTGAGCAGGGGAAAAATATGACAAAGGTAAATGTCTCAGACAATTCACATGAAAATAAAGGGAAGAAATACATTCAGACTTGCAAGATTCTGTTATAATAAAAGCACTACTCATCTATATAGCAATGGTTTTCTAGTCTGGTTTCCCTTGAAAGGCTGACTCCCAGTGAGTTCATATAAATATTGAATAGCAAGCAGAAAATCACTGATTCCTAGATATCCTGCAAGAAGCAAATGTGACTGGAACAACTGCTGGGGAAGGAATAAAACCACTGAAGAACAGTACCCCGAACCCTGGAGCCCATCCAGAGGGATACCAGGACTGAGGAACAGACCTTAAATCTGAAAAAAAAAACTCTAGCAAATGCCATCAATCTCCCAGGTGTACTGGGAGACTTGTGCCCTCTCCTCATCCCATCATGATCAGGAGGTCTGTGCCCTCCCCTCAATGCTTTGCTTAACAACACACGTGGTCACTTAACAATTGCAATGGAGGGATCTGGGATTAGGGTTGTTGAGCGAAGTGGTCACATGGTGTTTCATCTACTGATTACTTCACTCAATGGCTGAGATTCTGAGCCTAATTGTAAGTGGAGGATTACCTGCACTGACATCCAAATTTCAGCATTGGTCATCAAATAGACTAATGTCTTTGTTTTGTGCCCAGGCCTAAACCCTTAATTGATATAGGTCTGGAATATATGGTCCTTTTTATCTAGGAGTTCCATAGTTGTCCCCATGTTAGGTGCAAAACCCCAAATCCAGATGTGAAGGTTCAATTAAGTTGATTTATTGCTAAAAGTCTATGCACAGGAATCTTCCCAACAAATGCCCAGCACCTGATTAGAGTTAAATAAGGGCCAATGGCACTCAAGGGGTAGTGATGATCTTAGTTCACTTGTGGCTGTGGGGATTCTAGGCTGATCCCTCTTTTAACTCTGCCCCCAAGTTCTGCCAGCTTTAAAGATTATTTAAAGCACCTTGAGTTGTATCTGGAAAGCAACTGGAAACCAGTGAAGCTCACACAGCAATGGTGTTATTCAAGTGAACCATGGATCATTCCAGGTCACAACTAAGGCCTTAGAAAAACCATGCACCAGAGCCTCAGAAATAACTCTAAGTTCCCTCTGAATCCCTACTGATTCCAACAGTCACCTGGGATTGTCTGTTGGAATAGGCTTATCCACCCTGCAATGGAGGCAGTTGCAGAGAACTCCAGGGCCAAGAAGGAGTGACCTGTCAATAGCAAGGGGCAAATGTCAATGTCTTCTTTATCCCAGATTGCCTTGCCACTGCCCTTTGCTACTTAAATGTTTTTATGTGCAGCTAAGTTTTTTTCTGGTTTCCCTTCCTTGAGAATATCAGTATGCTTAACATCCCTTGAGAATTATCAACTCTCAGAAAATGTCTTTCCATTTTACTTTCAAACTATTTTTTTAAACCTAGAATTTCATGAAAGTGACTGATACTATTTCAGTCAACAGAAATGATACTGAACAAATCCAAAACAATCTGCCAGTATTGTATAATGGATGATTTGGTTTCTCTTATACTTTCTGATTTCCTACCCATTTTGGAATTTAATGATCCAGTACAGGTGAAATCCCTCTCAAACCTTTGTATAGCTTTCCGTTTATGCTGAGATTTGTAGTTATCTTGCCCTAAAGAGACTTTTCATATTTTTTTTAATCCAAATGTCATAGAGTTTGTGTTCCAATTCTGGTATATGTGTTTTTAAAGCAAGAACCAATATCCTATTGAGTATGGAAGGTGAAGGTGAGAGGAGAAATTAGCACCACTCTATGCAGGAAGGAAAAAAAAATCTTCATACTGTGGTTGGTTTCAGAATTTTGAAAACAGTAGACGAGTCTTCACTTTGTTCCCTGCCTCCCAATATATTTAAGTCACTGTAGGCTGGTATAATGTGCCATAATTCCAAATGACACCATGCAGAAAATACAGCATATTAAAGCAAATTATGCACAATCCCATTGATAGTTCAGTGTTGGTATGAAGTAAATTTTGATTTTTTTGAGTTGTATGTGCCTCATATTTCATCTTTTAAATGATATTCAGGTCAATATTGTCTCTGTTTTATTTTGGAATACTGGTAGCTGCCTTGAATCTTCAAAATGAGGTGGGTCAAATGTCCAACTGAATATGCTTGAGGAGAGAATGCCACTAATAGCATCCACTTCAAGTACAAATTAGTTAGTCCACTATCACAATATGGAGGAAAATTTCTGCTGAATGAGTAAATATAGGTTGTGCAAAGTATCTGAAGGGCTGCTTTACAAAGTGCATTAATGTAACGAAAGTACGTTGTTGGAGAGTTAAAGTAGCTATACTTTAAAGTTAAAGTAGCTATACTGCTGCTTTGAAGTCGATCCCTGCTGGCTATGCATGCATATACACACAGAGATACTTTACATTTCTGGTAGTCTCTGTGCCTGGATAAACATACATACAACTAGGGATAGCTTTGAATCAGCTTTGGTAGCCTTCTGGTGGACACCCCCTATTTTAACATTTCATGGAAGGCTGGTTCATTTACAGCAGGATGCTTTGTGAAGCACATGCTTTTGAATGTTTTGCATACCTCAGACAAACATTTATGTGAGGAATAAGCATAACAAATGCATCTCTAGGTCTGTGTCACCATGCATGTAAATCACAAACAGGCTGTATGAATAGTATATGTATAATATACATAGGTATATCTTTTCTTAAGCATTAGCATGTATGGCGCTTGGGTTTCAAAGATAACAGGATAGTAATCACGATCACAGATGTCACTATATATATGCACTTACATGCATGCATTTATTTATCCATATAATAGCATGATTATGTGCTCAGAAATCTTTGTAATGGCATGTGAGAAAATACATTAGAAAACAATGTTGCCTTTATACCAGTTAGACTGTCCATTCGGTTGATGTTTGTCCTGATGATGATTTTCAGCTCCTTAATGTTTACAACAAGGAGTAAAATGCTTGTGGTTTTCCAGATGCTGCTGAACCACAATTTCCAGCAGCCCAATCAGGCTGCTTCCATAGCAGCATTGTGGGTGACACAGATCCAAAAGGTCATAGGATTACGCTCACCATGGAATTGTAGTTATGCTCGGGGGTGGATGGGGAAGAGGATGTTCTGCTACTGACTATCATGAAACTGAGTTTTCCTGAATTTTACTTCCTCATATCTGAAAATTGTCAAAAATATTAGCACTGATTTTAACCAAGAGAATCAGGAGTAGTCTGACAGCAACTTTTTTTTTTTTTGGGCTACCATAGACCTCTCCCACAATGTTACCAAGAGAATGGGTGTGAAAGGCTAAGCATATATTTCTAAGTCTTTCACACCCATTAATCTTTCTAAGTATAAATTTTAACTAATTTTAAAATAGAATAAACCTTACATTTACTTCATGCAAATATTTTATTCTGATCAATATCTGGGCATAAGATTTACATTGACCACATTTCAGATTACTGCCATGCCTTCCTCCATGTGCATGCACATTTTAAAGTTTTTTTTAAAATAGTGAAATACAAAAACATCTACAACACCAACAAAGATAATTAGCATGTATACTAACTGAAGAATAAATAGTAAAGAATAACCAAATATATTTAACAAGGTGCTTGTTATGACCTTTAAAGTCCTTCAAGGCTTAGGACCGGGTTACTTTCGAGAACGCCTACTACCACCATATGCCTCCCAGCGCCCTGTTAGAGCCCACAGGGTTGGCGTCCTTCAGGTCCCGTCAGCGAAACAATGTCAGCTGGCGGGCCCATGGGGGAGAGCCTTCTCTGTGGTGGCACTGACCCTGTGGAATCAGCTCCCTCCTGGGTTTCGGATCATTCCCGACCTTCTGACCTTCCACCGGGCTGTGAAAACCTGGCTGTGCCAGCAGGCTTGAGGTTGCGCTACCTGAGGAAAGGGTGTAGTTTTAAAGAGCTACAAGGGTTTTTAACAACTGCAGTGAGTTTTAAAATATTTAGGTTTTAGCTTTTTATCTAAATTCTATAGTTTTATATAGTTTTTTATATTTTAAATATTCTTTTTATGACTATTTTACTGTGATTGTTGTGTTGTGAGCCGCCTGGAGTCCTCTGGGGCAGCATAGAAATACCAACAAACAAACAAACAAACAAACAAATAAATAAATTAGACCTGGAGGAGAAGCAGAAATAGTCAGCCTTTCATAGTGGTACTGCAAATTTAAGTCTAGCTCATGGAAAAGCTGTCAGATGCAGTTCAACAATATACTTCATAATTCTGATCTGCTGTCAAACCAGGAACATATTACAAACACAAAGAAATTTGAATTTTATATAGAGATATTGGCATCATGATATTGCTATTTTGATTTCTAGATAGTATTCATTTTATCCCAATCAATAGTCTTTCAAATTGTAAGACCTTTCAGTAACTCTTTTTCCCCCATCCTTGTATGAAAAGTTTTTTTTTTTTCAGAACATTTTATTACTGTATGCAGAATTTTGCAGAAGGAAGAGAAGCCACATCTTACTTTGCAATCAGATCCTTGCATCTGATATTCTTAGTCAACCTCCTGACTTCCTAGTTCTCTGGAGTCCCACAGGTGCTTTTTCAGGAGGCAACTGGACTTCCTTGTTTTTTTCTTTGAAGACGTTTCACTTCTCATCCAAGAAGCTTCTTCAGCTCTGACAGGATAGTGGGGAATGGGAGGATTTATATTCCTTGCAGAGAGCTGGTCATTTGCAATCCTTCCATTCCCCACTATCCTGTCAGAGCTGAAGAAGCTTTTTTGATGAGAAGTGAAACATCTTCAACGAAAAAACAAGAAAGTCCAGTTGCCTCCGGAAAAAGCACCTTTGGGACAACCATGACCTGGATGACTGAGAATCTCTACAGATTTTTAATTCTCTGGAGAAGTAAATTTCAGGCTGAATAACTAAGCTGCTCTGCTTAAATTGTTCTACAGCATCAGTTTTAAAAACACAATCATGTTTATGGGGAAGCAAAGGAGAACCTCCAGATGTTTCTTCTCTGGAGAGCTGGGACAGTAGAAATGGCCTTCAGAAGAATACAGACAGCACAATCATGAATGGCTCTTCAAAGATACCTATTGCCCAGCCAAAGTACAGTCTCAGTGAGATGGAGATAAACAGTGCAGCCATGGAGACTGCTCAAATCAAGGATAAACTCAAAAAAAGAAGAATGTCAGAAGGCCTACTGGCATCAAAAAAAGGTATGATGAATTCTGGTAAGAAAACATTATCTGCGACCTTTATATATAATTGCTATAAATCAAGTATAGCTTTCAGCCTTGTTTGGATAAGTTGTCATTATTCTAATTTTATGGCTGGAGGCTGAGCCAGAATAAGTACCCAGTGAAACCATAATTCTTAAATCATTGGCTCCGTGGTCTAAAGCTCAGTTAAGCTACATCATTAGAGAGAAGAAATACAGAGTAATTAAAATCTGCCATTAGTACATGCAATTATCAATCAATCTGGCAACACATATCTGCAAGGCAACTGGACCAAAATGATGAAGTATTTATTTAAAGTTTAAAAAACAGTGTTGGATAACATGTGCTGTACAGTGCAGGTTTCTTCTCCAATAGTCTAGTAGGTGATGCCATAAACATACTGACTTCATTATGCTGGTCTGCGGTTGCAATAAAGATTTGATTTGATTTACTGACCTCAATATGAAAATAACTGAGAGCCATTTTGCACACCAACTATTTTCAAATCAACCTGAAGGCTGCTTCAATTGAAATGAGAGTAATGCTTGCCAAATCCATGCAGTAGATAGAATTGCCAATTTGGGCTCTTTGTTGCATATTACTTGTGTGCCCAGCCTTGTGTGAGTTTGTTGTATACACCTGGTCCAGTTTACTGGATCTCTGTTCATTATTTTAGGTATAGCATACCATTAGATCTTGTGTCTTTGAATTAATTGTGAAAGGTAATGATCTTTCTTTCCACATTTCAGTTAGGAGAAAGGCCCAGTTGCTACTTATTCAGAAACAGGATATAGCTGTTCCTTGGATTCATTTTTGGATTATTCTAGGGGTTGGATTAACCTGGTACCTTGATCTCTGTATGCATAGAGATAACTGCAGGATACGAATGCTTCCTATTCTTATTCAGGGTATTTCCTGGTATTGAAATAATCCACTGTAGGACAAAACTGATCTGGAAAACAAGTGATGATTCCTTATGCAATCAGTTTGATGCTGCTAAGGGACACTGCCTTGAAGTTTGACATTAGCCTGAAAATATTTCCACAACCATGTTTTTTATCTTTTGTTATTTGCAGGCTTGCAAGACAAAGCTGTTGCCAAAGGATCTGCCCTGAAACCAGCCATTTCCAGATCTGCATCTCAAAGACTGCTGGTCACTTCCAAGCCTATGCCTCCTATTCAGAGCATACCGAACACCCCAGAGACCAACAGAGCTCAAGAAACAGAGCAACAAGTTAGAGAAGATGGTTCAGGCTCTTTACAGGTTGAAGAGGTTAATCCAGAATTAACATCCACCCAGCAGGTATAAAATATATGTTGCCTGTGCTTAAGAAATAGATGCTTGAGCAAGGGGTTGGACTGGAAGACTTCCAAGTTCTTTCCAACTCTGTTATTCTATTTTTAGAATAACTTCCTTTATTCTATACATCTGCTATTAAAAATGAGGATTTGAATGTGTGGGTTATATAAATTCAAGTTGCATTGTTTCAAAAATAGCAAAAAACGTATATTCAAGGAAAAAATGAGCAGGTTCTAGAAAGGGCAGTTTAGACCACTGATTTGAAACCACTTTTAAAAGGAAGCTTACCATCTCTCCAGTAGTTGCATACACAAATAAACTGCTCTTATCTTTAGGAAGGCTTATTATTTTACCTAGCACTGAACTAGTCTTGCTTCATGTAATGGAAATCCATTATTCTACAGAGCTAACAGCCACTGCAGTCCCTAAACTCTTCATTAGGACCATGCTTTGACCTTCTGATAACCCAAGCCAAGCAGTCCTTGCTTAACTCCATTTCCTTAATTTAGCATTAAATCCTTGTAGAAAATGGGTAGTAGTGTTACGATTCTATTTTTCTTGGCTCTATACTACCAAAATGACCTCCTGTTAATATGAAACAAAAATAAGCTACCCCTGTTTGCTTTTGTGTCAAATGAAAGACCTTAACAGACTACTGAGGACTAGCCTATAGATTGAAAACATGCAGTATAAGAATTACATCTAAGGAATGTTGATTCTCCTTGCAAATTATTGTTTCCAGAGAAGGCACAGCTCAACTTTGCCCTACAATTCTCGTCATTCCCAGCCTGCTAACTCATTGGGAGGTGGATACCAGGTTCAGGAAGTTGATGCAACCGTTGGAAATACTAGAGTAATATTCCTGGGGACTTTTGGGTTAGCAGTTTTCCAACAGATCCCCCTCTTGTTCTCTTGCTTTGGTATCATTGGAAGAAGGTAAAGCAGCCTATGTAGAGAATCAACAAAGTGAGCTGCACTGCATTAAAAATTCATTCCTGATGTGGGAATAGTTCTGAGGAATACTATATATTTCATATAGCACAGTCAATGAGATATGATGCTCTTCTAAAATTAATAACTTGCAGTAACTTAGATATGGCAATTATTAAATGGCATTTGGAAAGGACCAAGGATCCTATGATTGCATCTTATCATTTAGGCTGAGAAGTTGATGAGGGCCAGCAGGAGGAGCACTAATGCAAAAAAGTAACAGGCTTCTCTTCTGAAAAGCAGACTTGGGTGGAAGTTCAAAAGAGTTGCAAAATTGGCCAGAACTCAAGGCTACCTGGCAGGAATAATACATAGATATCTTGGAGAGTGAGAGTTAAATTTATTCCAGTAAAGTTTTTTAAAATAAGAATGTAAAAGGAGTCAAGAGCTGAAACTCTGAGGAAAAAAAGAAGAAAAGAAGGAAAAACAAGTAGTGAGAACTCTTATTCCACAGCTAACATTAATAGAGTGAAAGGCCAGAATAGCAATAGCAATAGCATTGTATTTATATACCATCTATCAGGGCTTGCAACCCTCTCTAAGCCTTTTATAATGTTAGCATATTGCCCCAACAATCTGGGTTCTCATTTTACTGACCTCAGAAGGATGGAAGGCTGAGTCAACCTTGGAACTGGTGGAATTCGATCAGCCAAACTGCTGATCTGCAGTACTGTGCACTGAGCCACTGCAGCTCCTATACAAGGAAATACTTCAGCTTCCATGCGATGTGGATTTTTTTTCTTCCATCTTTCTGCTTCCTGAAGATTTCTGTGCAACTGAAAAATGTATGTTCTGCATAAACAAGAGATTAGGTTTTTTGACCCTTTGAAGTTGAGCTTAAGTCCTGCTGACTTTCTGAACACATTCCTGTAGTTTTCTTGGCAATGGTACAGACGTGCCTTGTTTTGGAATGATTTTTGATTTTCCAGTGTAACTTACAGCTCTGATAGTCTCCGACTCAAGTTTTCAAGTTTCTCAGACTTGACTCTGCGTAGGTTTTCAACTTGACGAAGTTGGCCAAGTGTTGCTACTTTCTGAAGCAGAGCTTGGTTTAGCTGGGGATGAGGGGCATCTTATTTTCCCCTTGATTTATTTGTTTTCAGTAAGAATAGTCCAATTATTCTGTCATTTTCTTTTCCATTGCATCACCTCCTAGGGGCAAAGAGGTATTACACTGTATATGAGAACTTAATGTGACCTCTGATTTCCATTATGGAGTTGTATATCCTACATGATTTTTCTAAATGGTCTAATTGACTCTTAGCTATGCCAGTATAGATTACTGTTTTAAAGAATAATTATTCAGTTCTTGATACCTGTGCCTGAAAACATATTCCTATCAACAAGTCAAAATAAATTGCAAGAACTTTTGCTTATGTGGTATTGACAAGTGAGGTGTTAAATCAGCTGCTGGTTCTTGCATTAAAAGTATCCCTTGTCTATCAAAATAACTTGGCTAGTTGAAGCTTGTTTGACAAGGTGAAGCCCTTGAGAAAGTTCGACTCAGACAAAAGAAAGCTTAAGGGCAGCAGGGAACTTTGAGCAGGATTGGCAGGCTTTGGAACAGCTCTCAAGCCGATCACTCACTTTCTACAGCAGGGTGAAATAAGTGCAGAAATTTTCCTGAAGCCTCTTCATCTAATTAGAATTACTGCCTTAGCTGATATTTCTTCTGAATGTTTAGTTCAGTTCCATTTCAGTCTTCTGAATGTGGTCCCCCAGGTGGCTTGAGTTGATAGTTTTGTTATGAGCTACTGATTTTATGGTCTTTTCTGAGCTGTTATCTGTCATAGATTTGACATAGGTGTGCTCCAAACGGAATATTTAAATATCCTCAACTCAAATGATCTCTATCATTCCATCCCCTTTCAAGCTTCTCTTAGGTCACAGGCCTATATTTCCATCATTGTTTGGAGTCATGAAACTCACAGGGGTGTAAACTTCTGATTAAGTATCCCGTTAAGCAGAGATCAGGGTTCAAATCCTAATAAGCTCCCAGCCTTTCTAAGTGACATCAGCCATTCCTTCTCAGCTAGAGAGAAGATGACTGGAGAAGAAAAAATGAGCCTACTGCAATAAAATCAGTAAATACAGGTAGCCCGTAACTTACAACCCTTTGTTTAGTGACTATTCAAAGTTCCAAGGGCACTGAAAAAATGACTTATCACCAGTCCTCACAGGTATGACAGTTACAGCATCTCCATGGTCATATGATCAAAATTCAGGCATTTGGCAACTGGTATGTATTTATGACAGTGGCAGTGTCCTGAAGCAAGGGTCTCCAACCTTGGCAACTTTAAGACTTGTGGACTTCAACTCCCAGAATTCCTCAGCCAGCAAGGAATTCTGGGAGTTGAAGTCCACAAGTCTTAAAGTTGTCAAGGTTGGAGACCCCTGTCCTGAAGAATATGTGATCACCACTTGGGATCTCCCCAGTTGGCTTCTGACAAGCAAAGTAAATGGAGGAAGCTGGATTTGCTTAAAGACTATGTTATTCACTTAAAAACTGCAGTGGTTTTCTTAACAATGGTGATAAAAACTGTTATAAAATTGACTGCAGCTCACTTAAAGATCACCTTGCTTAGTAACAGCAATTCTGGTCTCCACTGGGGTCAAAAAGTCGAGGGTGCCTTGTTTAGCAACCACAATTGGGACTCCTTCATTAAGTGTCACAGTCACTAAGTGGAAAAATCACACGACTGTGATGGGATTATGACCTCAGTTCCTGTTCAGTCATTAAGTGAATCAACACAGTCATTAAATAAAACATCACATGACCATGACTTAGGATTTTTACTTCTGCGTTCACCATTGACTCTGCTTGTCATGAGATGTGGTGGCGCAGTGGTTAGAGTGCAGTACTGAAGACTACTTCTGCTGACTGCTGGCTGCCAGTAGTTCAGCAGTTCAATTCTCACCAGGCTCAAGGTTGATTCAGCCTTCCATCCTTCCAAGGTTGATAAAATGAGGACCCAGATTGTCTGGAGTCAATATGCTAACTCTGTAAACCGCTTAGAGAAGGCTGTAAAGCACTGTGAAGCGGTATGTAAGACTAAGGGCTATTGCTATTGTCACAAGCCAGTTAGGAAGCGACTGAATAGCAAACATGTTATCATGGGATGCTGTGCTGGTTGTAAATGTGAAGTTTGGTTCTGAAGCTTTTTTTTGCACACTTTCAAACAGTTGCTAAATGAGGCAGTTGATTAGCAAAGACTACTTGTACTGCAATAAGTCAATATACACTTAAGAATTGCTTTAATTAATTAATATACTTGCACATCTTACAAATAGATAGGTGGCAAGTAAATGTGATAAATATCTAGATAAACAAATCTGACTCTAGACAGCATACGATAAAACAAACAGTTAAAAACAGGTAGATCAAATGGGAAGAGGCGGCTGCTCAAATAACCTGGTTCTCATGCCCCACTGACTTTTAGCAGAGTTTTAAAGTTATTTTCTTTCTCCTATCCATCCCTGTAGATTGTGCATGGTCCTGATGAGAATCCAAAAAAGTCTTTAGGTGCTGCTTTGATCCCACCCATCCCCAAGTTAGCAAAGGCATGTGAAGAAAATTCTCAGAAGGTCGCAGAACCCTTTGCACGCTTGCCACAGACAGAATGTGTCCCACTTGCTATAGATGAGAGTCCCAAAACAAGGTAAGCCTTTTCTGCTGTTCCTGTTCCTTTTTTTCTAAGTTGCATCTAAAAAGCCTCATTAGTTGATTTTAAGGCAGCCTTCACTAAATGGCACCTTCCAGTTATGCTGGCATTGCAAATGTTTTGATATACTAGCTGGGGAATCCTGGGAGTTACGCTTCCCATACATCTGGGTCACGCTGATGTTGTTTTGGAGAAGGTTTCTCCAATAGGTTATAAATTGTCCTGTGTAAACTTTCTCAATTTCATTAAGCAATAGAACATTTTAAATCTCACTCATTCAAATAGAAACATCAGTTGCACAGCAGTGCTGTATAACTAAGTAAATTTCTAAGAGTCTGAATAAAAAGAGAGTTTGGCTGAATGAGACCAAAAGCTTTCTAGTACTTAAAGTGGAAACCAAATGCCTCTACAAATCCCACAAGGCTGCTGTTCTTGCTTGTAGCAGCTTGTGAAGAGGGATTTGACGCTTATGGCATTGTACAATAACTGAACAACGGGTTGGGAAATTCTTGGTTCAGATCTCTGTTTTGCTTGTGTTTGCAAGCTAGTTACGAGTTAAGCATTTCATTGTCTTGATTATTGTCTTACTTTCTTGGCCCGCTTGAGACACTCTCTGAAAAATGGCAGTTCCAACAAGTTATTGTACTTGAAGTTCCTTCTATAGCAATAGCACTTAGACTTATATACTGCTTCATAGTGCTTTACAGCCCTCTCTAAGTGGTTTACAGAATCAGCATATTGCCCCCAACAATCTGGGTTCCCCATTTTACCTACCTCAGAAGGATGGAAGGCTGAATCAACCTTGAGCTGGTAAGAATTGAACTGCTGAACTGCTGGCAGCCAGCAGTCAGTAGAATTAGCCTGCAGAATTGCATTCTAACCACTGCAATACCATGACTCTTTCTATCAACTAAGAGCCCCCTAAATTATTATATTTGCCTTTTTTTGTGAAAGACAGTTTAATCTCTCTCTCTCTATATATTTTTTTCACTTCCCTCCACCCAATTGTCTTTAAGATCATTATCAAAGTCTGGAGGTGGTGAAGACAACAGCCAAAAAACACCGGGTAGGTACATATAGTAATTTATTTGAACTTAAACAATGGTTGGATATTTCAGGATAAGTTAAATGTGCTTCAAAGTAAGCCTTTTGCAGTGGAGATGCCCTGTGTCATTCATGGAATTCTGCTGGGCAGTGAGTAGGAAATTCTCTCATTTTTCCTTCTTATGTGGGAATGATGGGCAGCTCTCAAATTCCTTCTGGTTGGTAAGGTCAGTCAGAACAGATTGTATGAAAACATTCAACTCTACCTTAATAAAAGGAAATTAAAATTAAAAATGATTTTATATAACTTTTGATGACTTCTTGGAAACATCCATGCAGAGTAGTTTTCTTAATGACAATGTGGAAATGATACAAATGATATTATTGGAATTTTTGGATACTTTTCTACTTATGGTATAGCCAGGTTGGGCCTTGTTTGGTTTTTCCAAAATTAACCAAGATTGGCTGAGTGTTCCCATTTTCGTCTTCTTAAGATGAACGCTAGGAATTTTTTGTGTAATATCTTAATTTTATTTCTCTGTCTGAGCTACCCGACAAGATTTTTATGAGAATAGATCATATATGCTACTTCGAGCAGTATGGAGAAAGGCAGTAGATAAATGTAAATGTAATAAATAAAAATCAATGAAGCTGAGGGAACCTATTTCTATTGTCATAATGCAGGGCATTGTGTTATTGTACAAACAATCATGAAACTATACTACTGATCTGCTGAACAGGAAAATGATAGTTTTTTCCTCCCTATAGCAGCTTTAGCAGTAAAAGTGCTCCAGGCTGGAATGAATTAAACACACAAAAATATGTTATTGATTTTTAAACAACATTGTTGTATAAATTATGATTGGCTTATAGCTTGAGTTCATTGGCTTTTTTTTAAAGCAGATCCTTTTTAATTCTCACTGGTACTAAGAGCTCAGCTGGAGAATCATTCCTTGTTGTGTGTAAAAATGAAATGTCACATTTTATCCTGGGGTGACTGCCTGGTCAAAGGTGTTAATTTCAAAGGGTAAAGCTGCTTGCCTTGATAATTATTCCACAGCAGAGATAGCTTGAAAACAAATTTATTGCGATAAGTACTTTAAACTAGCTGTATTCTTTTATGATGCAGTTTAATTTCTTTGCAAACAAGAACAGGTATTTCATCGGGATCCAAAATCTGGAGTTTAGATCCAGTATCTAGCAGTCAAAGATATTAGAATGCATTTCTAATATTTTTGCTGTTTTCGCTAAAACATTCATATAGCATATACTGTATTATGGGATACAGTAATATAGCAAAGCAACCTTCTTGTTATTTTTGTCTGAGATCTTTGCAGTTTTCTGTGGCTCATATTCATTAACTCTTTTCTCTGCTTCTATCCTGATCCTGATCTTAGGATAAATAGAAATAGAATATAAATAAATAGAATATAACTACAAGGCCATTTAGGCCATTGCTCAATCCCTGTTCACACTATAACATAATAATACTGGAAAATCTTGGATGGTACTTAGAAAATCTGCATGTTGACAAAATTTCCACTTGTCAATTATGAAAGGCCACACAGCTTGGATCGGCACACATACTATGGCGATTCAGTGCAACATCCTAGGTTTTTGGAAAGAACTCATTGTGTATGATGGCCAACACCAGCTAAAGAACTGGCAGCTGTGATTTCACATTTTTGTGTATATAATAATAATAATAATAATAATAATAATAATAATAATAATAATAATAGAACTAAAACAGACAAGCACCTGCCACATAACACTTATTAATACCATTAATTAACTTTTACTTATTCTCCTACCCAATTTTGTCCCTCTTTTACTTATTTGTGCACATTATAGGATCAAAATATTGGTCTGTCTCGCTCAATGGTGTTGGTGCTCCCTGATTGCAGCTCCTTCCAAGATTTCAGATGAGTTGCTTTGGAATTGAGCCTGAAACTTGAGAACATACATCTTCTGTACATGAGCTCTGCCTAACCTGGAAAGGGCACTTCCTATTCTAACTTAAGTTGTGATGATCAGTCCAGGGAATAAATAATTACTGTACTGCCAAGATAAAAACTTTCCTCATATAATTCAACTTGCCAGTTCTTGACCGAAGAATAAGAAAGAAGGAAAGAGGCTACAGTACTTATTCTTTATTTCAGGAGCTGAAGGGAGGGAGGGAGAGACAGAGAGAGACTATTGATGGGAATCATTATCCACTGGAACTAACACAGTTAGAAAGTGTGAACAGGTCACTCTGTGCCAAGGAAAGAAGTAAGCAGTTTATTTCAACCTTCCCATGGAGTTGATGGTTGGCATCTGTACATTTTTAAAACCCAGGTAATGCAACAGAAAGAAGCTAATGTCAATTTAGTAATGAAATTAGAGTAAACATATATGGCAACCCATCTCTGGGTCAGCTAATTGGTTCCATGCTTGTAGAAATTTGCAAGTGAAAGAATAGAGATGGAAGGATTCTTAATAAATTCCCTCATCAGTGGCTGATAGTCATTGAGAGCCTTTCCCAGACCTGCTGTGAGCTGCTATTTAGGCTCCTTTGAACATGGATTTAATGCTCTTCTGGAACTGTATCCTTTCATCTGGGTCTGAAAGGAGTCTATCAGCTCAGTTTATTTATTTATTTAATTTATTTATTTGTTTGTCAAACATGTACAAGATAGCAGGTATAAGTATAAACATAAACATGAACAAAGGAAGTAA
>JANHJO010002231.1:0-14549 GCA_032468235.1 Pseudoxyrhopus heterurus | reverse complement strand
GTGAGCTCCCGTTACTTGTCCCAGCTTCTGCCAACCTAGCAGTTCAAAAGCATGTAAAAATGCAAGTAGAAAAATAGAGACCATCTTTGGTGGGAAGGTAACAGCGTTCCGTGAGCATTCCATGAGCCTTCGGCGTTTAGTCATGCTGGTCACATGACCACGAAGACGTCTTTGGACAGTGCTGGCTCTTCAGCTTTGAAATGGAGATGAGCAGCGCCCCCTAGAGTCGGGAACGACTAGCACGTATGTGCGAGGGGAACCTTTACCTTTACCTTTACAGTAAAGATAATGTGTGTGGTGTGTCAAAAGGTGATAAGGTCATATAAGCAGTTGAATTATTTTTGGATATTTTTAAAATAAAAAACCATAAAACTGGAATACTAATGAGGATAGTAAAATAGTCTTGATCAATTATTAATGTGAACATCCATTGGTCCAACAGTGCAGTGGATGACTGGTTTTCTCCTTTCAGGGCATGTTCTGGCAGATGTTTCTACCTCCATCTTTCACTGACCTTAAATTACTTTCTGCAGGATCTAGTTGGCTTAATCACAATGGAGCCACCCCTGTTACCCTCAGCCTGAGCAACCCTTGCAGAGCTTCTGTTGGGATGGCCTTAAGAAAACGAGTGAACAGGCCCTCATTGCCCAGCATTCCTGTTATCAGCCAAGAGAGCAACTTCCTGAGACATGCGTCAGGTGTGACATAAAAATTCTGCCAGCTTTTTATACGTAGCCTTTTTGCTTTTGCTATAATATGAATGGGAAGGGACTTCATGGACTTCCTACATTTTGTAGGAAAAAGTTATAAAGAAGATGCCTGCACTATACATTATATATAATGTTAGATGATTTCATGATATCAGTGCTGTCTCTCACTGGGTGAGAAGAGCCATTGTGAGGATGTACTTGTGGCCTGAGTTGCTGAAATATGATGGCTGCTTTGTTGCCAGACAATGGCAACTCCATTTTTTGAGTCTTAAGTGGTTTCTTTCATACCTCTTAATCAATTAGGGAAGAAGGACCTGGAAGGAAAAGGTGTGCATTTTCTGCCTCTACTTCTGAGTCTTCTTCCAGAACACAGCAAAACCATCACGTTTTCAGTAGGATGTGACTTGTGTGTGTGTGTGTGTGTGTGTGTGTATGTATATATATGTGTGTGTGTGTGTGTGTGTGTATATATATAGTAACATTTGAGTGTAATGTTATGTTTACAGCTAATTCCCTGCCAGCAAATCTCCAACACTCTCCGGAATGGGAAGAGGACCTTGTAAATAGGGATGCCTTTGAGATAAGACCCTTGTCTCATCCAGAACATGAATTAATCGATGCTCTCAAGTGGCTCAGTAGCAATGATTGGTAAGGAAACAAAGAACACTACTTTCTAAGCTGTGTGAAAGTCTGTGATGTCAAGACCTAGTGCAGGATGTACATTGTGCAGAAAGAACTGCAGATGGCCACCAAAATGTTAACATTTGTTATTTATGCATTTATGAATTGAAGGCAAGTTGGGTAGGAAGTGTAATACAATCATTATCATTTCAAAAAAGGAAATGTCTTCAAAATGGGGGGAAATGGGAAAAGGTAGCAATATTCTCAGATATGTGGGTTCCCCCAAACCACATAATTATAATGTCTGTGTGATGAGAATGCTATGGAGCCTGCAATCTTACACCCTTACAGGAAGAAAGGCAGCGTAGGCAGATTTACTGCTTTTTTTTTTCCTGTAGGGGGAAAACAAGTAGGTCCCCAATGGCAGGAAATATGCCTCCTTCCACCTCTTGTGATTTCCTTTCCATGGTGGTACCTTACAGTGGCTCCCCAGAACTCTTCTGAGATTTGGCTTTGCATTGCACTATGTCCAGTTGATGTTGCATGGCTAGCTTTTTTTTCTTATCACAAAAAACCAATGCAAGGAGAGAAAAAAAAATAAGGAAGCGGGATGGGTTTTATGTGATCGTAATTTTTAGTGCTCCCTCACAGAGTAGCTGGTTTAGGGGAAGAAGAAGCTAAGGCGGAGACATCTATAGAAGGTATCAAAAAAGTCAAGTTGGTGCCACCACTGCATGGCAGGGCCCCCGCCACGTTTTTGCCAAATGTTGCATCTGCAATGCATATTTAAAAGGAACTGGGCTTAAAGTGCACAGCTGCACTTCTCTCCTCCTCCACCATGCTGAGGATACCCACACTGTGTCATGTAACATGAACATGCAGCTAAGTTTGGAAGGCCAGGTCCAACTGTAAGTATAGGTGATGAATAACATCAGACAGGCTATCAGGGACCCATCACCCATCAGGATTAGATTCAGCAGTCCATCTGCATTTAAAAGACAAAGGCAACTCTTTTGAACACAACACAGTCCACATTTTGGGCAAAGAGAACTGCTGGTTTGAAAGAGGGGTCAAAGTGGCCATCTAGGTCAAAATTGAACAGCCTTCTCTCAACAGAGGGGAAGGGGATATGGCATCATCTATCTCCAGTCTTCAACACAGTCCTTTCAACAGTTCCAAGAAGGCTCCACATCCATTTGCACTATTCAGGTGACCCTGACAACACAGATAAACCTCAACAGTTGTGGCCTCAACAACTCACTGAAAGAAGGCAAATGACCAGCTGTCTGCAAGGCATATAAATCCTTCCATTCCCCACCATCCAGTGAGAGCTGAAGAAGCTTCTTGGATGAAACACGAAATGTCTTCAAGAAAAAACAAAGTCCAGTTGCCTCTTGAAAAAGCACCTTTGGAATAACCATGACCTGGATGACTGAGAATCTCCATAGACATCAAGCTATCTGGGAGAATAAAAATTCCTTCAGAAAACTGAAGCATTGTCCAAATGAAGAGCATGAAGAGGAACACACAGAAATGCAAATAGGAATAAAAACAGCATTTTGGTGGAGCATATTGCTAATAAGTCCAAGAGTGAAACGTCTTTAAATACACAAGAAGCAGAAAATTATAGAAACATGTTGGATGACAAGGAAGTTAAAGGAATACAATCATTTACTTTGGAATTACCTATCTTCATTTTTTTTTGGTCACCAACGCACAAAGCTGTTAATGTAGTAAGGTGGTGCTGGGGAGCATAGTATAATAAGAACAAAGTGGTGACGAAGGTGCAAGGAATAAAAGCTTTCTTTTCTGGAGGGGAGCCACTCTGCTGCATTGGTCTCAGCCATTTCCAAGAATGGAGCCTGTTATGCAGAACTGGTAGATAAACCACCCTTTCTTATTCAGCTTAATTCTCAGGGGATTCTATATGGTATATACACTATATACCTAGGTGATAAAATGTTTTTCCACCAGTAGTTCTAAAATTCACTGTGTATGAGAACTTCTGAGTCTTTACTTTTCTACAGTTCTACCGAGTTACTTTTGTGACATATCTCATTTTCACACACAGTCTTCCCAAGTATGAGAAATGAGGCTTCTGCAAAATGCCAGCTGAGACTAATGATTTCTCTTTTTCTCCTTTTCCATCTTTCTGATAACTGCCTCTCAGGCACCTGAAGGAGAAAGGACTCTTCAACATCATATGCTTGGCTACCTGTCATTCAGAAGTTCTGCAGGGTAGACTTCATGATGTTTCCTTGGCAGCTACAAAGGAGGTTGGGAACGAATATTTAACATATGTCCAATCAATCTTCTCTGGTGGATTACCTGATGCTTTCCAATCTGTTTCTATTTAGTCAGTATGTCTCCAAGCAGCTTTTATACTTTTGTGCACCTGTGTGTCTGCCCAATGTGCTATTTATGTTTGTTTATACTAGAAAAAAGTTAATACACTTTTTATTATCTTCAGGGTGGGAATAAAATTAGAGGAAAACAAGGTATACAAAGTAGTCAAATGTGCTCATATCTGTATAAAACTGTTTTTAAAAACATGCTTTAAGATAATGTATAATTTATTCTGATGAGGAGAAAGATAGGGGAGCAAAAGATGGAGAGGATGGAGCAGAATGAAGTGTGAAAGTCCATGGTTTCCAGCAGAAAATACCAGGGCCCTGGCTCTACCATTGCAAAGTGACAGGGGGTAGAACTCAGAGGTACAGTTCTCGGTGCCCATGCCTGTGCTTTACAATTAAGAACTTCCCACACATGGTTAACTTTTTGAAAGCTGCTAAAAACCACATAGTGTCAGAAGGCTTATGGGGCCTGAAACAACACTTGAGAATAATATGTCCATTGAAGATTGTGACAGTTTTGATTTTAATGTACTTTAAAAAATTTTTTGGATGTTTTATTATTTTATTTTCTTTGTACAATTCTTGTAAACTTCCCAAAATCCAATTGTTTCCCGCAGGATTAAAATGGCTGTCTGGCTGTCTGGACATGGTTCAGTAGGTTGGAAGTACAGAGAAGAAATGAACAGAGCTGTTCATCTGCTGTGCACATTTTTAGAACAGCTTCCCATCCTGCTACTCTCCTAATATTTCTAATCAGGCAGGATGATGAAAGTTGAATCCCAAGATATCCGAAGGGCTCTAGTTAAAGCAAGGCTACTTTAGAGTAGCTTTTTGTGTCTGGATTGCATTTGGCTTTGCAAAGTGAATTTTTTTTCTTCCTTACCAATCTGTGGGAACATTTTGGACTCTTCTGCACTCACTATTATTAGTTTAGGGAAGGATTCAATAATGTGCAACCTAATATAGATATATAGAGATACATCAGGCATATGCTGTATAAGTTCTTTACTTCCAAACTCAAGTTATTGCTGGTGTAGAATCTAAAAATTATATCTGTAATTTTTCCCCTCAGCCCACTTGCCAGTGCTCCTCTCCTCTCCTCTCCTCTCCTCTCCTCTCCTCACCTCACCTCACCTCACCTCACCTCACCTCACCTCACCTCTCATTCCTATGGTCAAGGGAGTCCTTCAGATAGCCAGAGTACATCCAATTGTGTTGTTTTACTGTCTGGTTGATTCAGGGGAGGTGCTTGTGAACAAAATGAGAGAGGCCTGTGTTGAGAAAGGTCTCTCTTGTCACAAACTATTTAGGATTTTAAGATGTAAACTCTGTTCTTGCAGCTGTGAACATACACTGTATACAGTATTCAGTTATGTTTTAGAGTTTAGACAGTAGCTAGGAAAGGACTATCATTGTATTTTGCAGACTGAGATATGTTTGTTCAGGTAGCCTACTCATGATAAATTTCCCAGACCTTAGACAGCAAAGTATAAGCTTAAGAAACATGTCTTATTGTGGAAACATATATCTTTCGTCAAGTCTAATGGTGTTGAGGTTTTGAAATGCAATGACAGATATTTTTCTACATAGAAAGCATATGTTCTCCATTGAATTATGGCTTCTTCTGTGTAAGATATATGACATAGACACTGTGACAGTTTTGTATAACAATTACATTATATATGTAAAATAAAACTGGCAAGTTATGTCAGAAAAAAGAGAATGAAATTGAACATTTTAGTTTTAGTACTTAGGAATATCTAAGAGTCAGTTTGGTTAAGGTACTAGGTTAGAAACTAGGTGACTGTGAGTTATAGTCCTGTTTAAGTATGAAGGACCTTGAGCCTTAAAAACTTGAGGCTGTCTGTCAGCTTTAGGAAGAATGCAAAGGCAAACCACTTCTGAAAATGTTGCCAAGATAAGTGCAGGGACTTGTCCAAGCAGTTGCCAGCAGGCAACACTGACTTGAAGTACCAAAATAAATAATAAATAAAATGTAAAAATCTGGATGTCTGGATCATTCATGTTGATTATGAAAGACATAAAACAATACTTAGGAGAGGGGGAAGTTTTCTGCTTATCTGTATTTGAGATTGAATGAGGAACAATATACAGTACATACAGTGTATACAACCAAATGTGTAGAATCATAAATTCTTATGCATTAAATAAATCTATTCTTACATATACTGAATATTTTTGTCATGTTGTATAGTTACATTCTGCATGTGCTTGGTAACTAACCTATTGCATATCAAAACTAAAGTTTGATCAAAAGTAGTGGAAAATTCTCAAGTTGTCTTGTCAAATGCCTTGCTACTGAAAGTTATCCATGGTTACCATGAAACCATTGCTTCATAAACATGGCTTGTGCACAATGCTGAAGGATAATGGAATTTATTTGTTTTTGGTTTTTTTTTGCTTGGAATCATAGCATGCTACAGTGATATGAAAATGATATGTCTTGGCCCATCATGATGTAAAGCCTGGTGTTTCATATTTACATCCAGATATCACCAGAAATATTTAAATAATATAGTTTTGCAAAGCAATGTTGTGATGCAAGTTATATTATTTCCCCCCTCTCCTGTCACCCTGGTAGAAGCTCATGCTTAGGGTGATATATGAACTCATTTATTATGGTTTAGTATTAAGACACTAATGAATTTGATTAAACAATGCCATCTCTCAGGACCTAGGAAGATGCCTTTTCTGTCTCAGCAGCTGCTTTAAATAGCATTTCCCTTGAGATCCATATGGCTCCCACCCTAATGGCATTCAGAAAGTCATTAAAAACTTGAGTTTCCTCTTAGATCTTACTATAGGATGGTGGTTGTTTCTTTGCTGTTGCCACCCAGAGTAATTTAGAATTGGGCAGTCTCTAAACTGAATGAATGAATGAATGAATTTTTGTACACAGTCATAGAGTTCCAGGCTTTCTGAAGGACAGACTACTGTGTCTTAATTTTCTCTATTCTACCAATGGAATTTCACTGATTCTTAGGAAAGGGGAAATATAACCAAAATTGCATGACCAATCCAATACTTGCATTTTCCATTTTCCCAGACCTAAATGGCCTTCTTATAAAGTCATATTGGATGTTGGGAGCTAGCTAGTTCTTGCATTCCTGGGAGTTAATTTCATGGAGCTGCTTACAGCAGACTTTCTGTTTACTGTATTTGACCGCTTAATGGAGAGGTTTTATTGCTCTCATTTTAAATCCTTCTAATAAAAGCAAGAGCTAAGCAAAGTTACAAGCCAACTCCACACTTGTTCATTGTTTGAACAGCTGATAGGCTGCTATCAGCAGAGTTTTCAAAGGCCATTAGGCTTCCTCTCTCAACAAATATTGGGAAACCATTGGCATAATTTTGGTCTCTCATTTTTCTCTAAAATTATAATAAACCCAGATTCCATTCTGGAGTTTAAAAAGTGTTAGTCAAGATAAAGACAAGGCAAGATTTTGGTTGTCACATGGAATATAGCAATAAAGGTTTTCTATTTTTTCTATTAAGAAATACTGTAGACCTGGGAGCGTATAATAGCTTTTTGGGCAAGTACATATAATCTCTTGGTACAAGTTCTCATGGAACTTGGAAAATATATTGTAAAAATTTGTACAATAAATTTCTGTATGTAGAAGTAATATGCAGAAGTAGGAGAAAAATAAGAACCAGTTTGGTGTAGTGGTTATGATGCTGGCCTAGAAACTAGGAGATTGTGAGTCCTAGTCCTGTCTTACGCATAAATGACCAGCTAAATGACCTTGAGTTAGTCACTCTTTCTCAGCCCAATTCACCTCACAGAGTTGTTGTTATGGGGGAAATATGAGGAAGAAAGTACTATATTTTGCTGCCTTGAGTTATTTATAAAGTAATAAAGGTGGGATAAAAATTTAATAAGTAGATAAAATAAGAGATACTAGTTTTACAGTAGACATATAATCCAGGGATTTTGCATATTCCTGAATTTTGGATAAGAAAATGGCCCTGTATTGATTCTCTGGTTGTTATTCTTTACAATTTGCAAAAGTATATAAGATAATATGACTTTCTTTTATCAGGTTAGCAACTTACGATCTAAAGTATCTAGGTTTGCTATTGGGACACTTGCTGAATTGTTCAAAGCCATGAAGAAGCACATGGATCAAGAGGTTGAGGAGATTTCTCGAGTCCTGCTTCAGAAGGCAGGTGATACTAGTGAATTCATCCAGAAAGCAGCTGACCAGTCCTTGGGCATCATGGCACAGAGTGTGACTCCTTCGCGAGCAATGACAGCCCTCATGGCCAACGGAGTGACGTATGTACATTGCCTGTTCATCTGCAGTCTCAACCCTTGCTGGTCTATGGGCATGAGCAGTAAGTGCTAGCATTTACAAAAAAGAAAAGTGTTGGAGGAGAGAATTCCACACCACTGAATTATTAGAGTAATTTGAAAAAAGGTATAACCCTTCAGGGGTAACTGACTTCAGCACCTAGCATTCCTCACCATTGAACATAATGGAGCGGGGCACTGAGTGTTATAGTTTAGCAGCACCTAGGGTGCAAAATTTTCCCTATCCTTGCTAGAGGATGGCTGAATTTTTCTGTATGAGCCTACAAGTGGAAACCAGAAATTTGGCTTAGCATTGCACCTCTTTGGACCTATGCTTATTCCTTAAACTGTTTGTCCATGAAATAGAGTGGCAGAGAAAAACAGAAAGAACACTAAGCAACCCTGTAAATTAAGCTGGAAATTGTGTTTACCCATCATGGCAGATTGTGACTCCTTTCCTTTGCACAGGATAGTGTTTTCCCATTCATACTCTAAGAAAAGCATACACTGTAGGATAAATAAAGATGAGCTAGAAGAATTGTTGCTATCAGCCTACATCTTGGCAGGTTTCTACTTTGGCATGGAGACAAAACGTACCCTGTGTCTGACAACGATGATCATTTTGTTGCAGCCACCGAAACCCTCTCGTTCGAAAATGTGCTGCTGGACATTTACTGACAATCATGGAACAAATTGGGGCTGAGAAACTGCTCTCGGGCAATCGGGAGAGTACAGAGTTGTTAGTGCAGACATTAGTGAAGATGGCTCAGGACTGCCATCAAGACACAAGGTAACAGCATGAAATGCTATTTCCTCAATGAAGATGGAATTTTGTTCTTCGATGATCTTAAAAAGATTTCCGTTTCCTCCATTAGATGTTATGGCCGGAAGATGCTGAACATGCTTATGTGTCATTCAAAATTTGATGGGTATTTGAAACAAAATGTGCCATCACATGACCTGCGGGATGTCATGGCTGCAATTAAACAAAAAGTAAGTATAGAAGCCCACGGGCAACCTTGGAAATGCATAAATTAACAGGAGACTCAGATGATCTGATATTGTACAAGGGCATTAACTGTACAATTGAGTATTTTTCATAAATGACATAAAGAACTAATATACCAGCTGCATTCACTTACAGCAGTGAAACCATTATTTTCTTAACTCTGCTTTATTAAATACACCCCAATTGGCAGAGTTCACAGAGGCTCAATACATTTGTCATGGTTTCCAAGCCACAATGGCTGGTTTTGTATAACATTCTTAGCCCAAAACAACCAAATGATTTAACATGAAGTATAAATTAGTTGGCAAGAAAAGACAAGGTGTGTATAATTGACCAGAATATTAAAATGACGGTGTGACTTTATCTGTATAGGGGACAGAAGATGCAGCCTCCCAAGCTCCTTCTGCCAAAAGTTACCGAGGATCAAAGAACGGCAGTTTGACAATCTCACTGGACAGCCTGTCTTCAGGCGAAGGGTATGGTGGGGAACATCATTTGCTTTGGTGATTATCTGGATTTTGGAAAAACACAGAGCATGTCACTGGGAGACATGCTGTATTTTTTTTTAAAAAAAAGTTCAGGTGCCCATTATATTCTACATGCATGTTGAGAGGCTAAAGTCAAGGGAAAAGCTTGCTCCCTTTCTGGAGTCTTTCCTTTGCTTCCTTAAGGATAATTCATTTGCTTGAGATGCTTGATGTTTTCCTCATAAAGTCAAGGTTCTGAGTAATGAACCCAACCAATTCAGCAACTCTGAGACTTTTAGCTTTCTCAAAGAATTGCTTTATTGAGTACATCATTTCGGCACAGTTGAAAAACAAACCAGCTCTGACTATTTCCTGCGCTTTCAGTATCAGATTAGATGGCTCCCTTCCTCCTTGTCACAGGTCATGTTGTCCAATTAGGTGTTCTGGCATCTCCTTGGTAATCTCTTCCAGTCTCTGGCCAGGACCTGTTAGGATGACCTTGGTTCCCACAAAATAGTAAGTTGTTGATAGGTTCCCACAAAATAGTAAGTTGTCTGACATTCAGGAGCTCCCTCCCCCCGCCCAAAGTGTGTCAAGCTGAGAAACAGAGAAAATGGCTGCAACAGGCCTGATCCGTTTTGAAGTTGACACATAGTTTATGCCACTGCTGAAAACCCTTAATTTAGGAGAGAAAACTTTTACTTGTGAAAACCTTTGTCTGCCCTCTAGAACAGGGGCCTTCAAACGTGGCAACTTTAAGACTTAAGCATGGCTGGCCAAGGAATTCTGAGAATTGAAGTCCACAAGTTTAAAGCTTCCAAGTTTGGAGACCCCTGCCCTAGAGCAGAGTTTCTGCATCCAGGCAGCACACCTTCAAGAAGCCTTGAGATGTCAGTGAAGCGTTATTTGGCTGTGTCTCTTTGTTGCCTTTTGATAAGCACCCAGACTTACTGTATATAGGGTGCTAATCCTCTTCTCTCTTCTTTAGAATGTGTATAAGTTTTCTTCAATGTTTGCCATCTCAGAGAAGCAAATTGCCAGCTGAATTTACTATTTGTCTTCCCACTCTAGCTGCAGAGAGAGCTTGATGGCTTGGGGAGAATATTTTGGAAATACACACTGCCTGCTTGCCCTTTGCTGCAGAGCTCCACACCTGGTGGAAGCCATCTCTCTTGGCACTGAATGAGCGACATCCTCTGGTTGGCATTGCCTGGAGCATGAAATTACAAATTTTAGCAATTAGCAGGACTAGCAGCAATAGCAGAGCAGCAAGGAATAAAGAAAAACAGGATATGTTTTACAGAAAGAGAGAAGGAAATTGCTAATAATCGAGGAAGAAAAATTATAGATTCTGTGTTTTTAATCATTTGAAATCATTTGCACAACCAAGAGTAGAGTCTCTATTCTTCAGGCTTACTGTTCAAATTTACGAATTGTTCTTTTTCTCTATAGACTCCTGCTCTTCTTAGACCCATTTCCTTTGTATAATTCATACTCTTATTGTTGTTGTGGGCTGCATATGAGTTCTTTAGCCTCTTCCGGAAAGCTAAAAGGATACTTCCAGAAGGCTAAAAGGATACTTCGTCAAAGAAGTATGAGCAAAGGGACATATAATGGACAAAGAAGAGGCAGTCTTGTGAGGGGAGGTAGAACCCATTCAGTCATAATAACTTCTGTCTCTAGCTTTTATATCCATTAAGTTTATCTGAAGACTTGTGCTGAGCATCTATAACTCTTGATACTTCTTCTTCTTCTTCTTTTTGAATGCTATTTTGGTCTCTAACAAAAAGAATAGCATACCTGATCTTATATTAAATCAAGGGGACAACCAGATATGTTTGAAGGAGATGTATTCTTGTTGTTGATTGGTCACTCTGTGGGGAAGATTGGGCTGTTGCAGCATGTTTCCCTCTGCAAGGCATAAATCAGATTAGATCCTCTTAAATCCAGTGTGCACATTAAAAATCACACAAAATCTGTACCAAAGGTGTCATTTTATCAGCTATGGTTGATAAACCAGTTGTGTCCCTATCTGGGGAAGAAACTTGTACATTAGTTACATAATGATCTCAGATTTGATTTAGGGTAATTCATTTTTGTGGGGCATTTTGGAAATTGCAGTTAGCCGTGAATATGGTGGCCAAGTTGAAGCTTCTCAAAAATCTGTTGTATTGAAATACTTACCCTTCGTGTCATTTTATTTTCAAGACTAATTAAAACCCTTACTTTGCTGTAGAAAATCTTACATAGTTTGAGTTCATAAAACCTATAGTACTGCCTGCTTCTCTATAATCTACCATACACCCTCAGGACTTTTGCAGATCCCACTATAGATGTGTCAAACATCAACAGTTGTCTGGCAGAGGAGGCTTTTAACAAGCAACCATTGGCCTACTTAGAATATTCAAAGGTTTTTTTTTTAAATGCTACTAATTGTATTGCATTGTTTTTAATTGCATTTATGTTTTTGTAGTATCATATAATTAGTTAGCTTGATCTCTTCTATGCTATTTAGAATCAATGAGGTATGGGTGTCCATGCACTTGTAAACTGAAGGAAATAAATTAAAAGAATCCCACCTCCAGCTTTGCCTAATTTACCATACTATTCTGAAGTAGATTCAGTGTTGTCGTTGTTGCATCTGGAATGACTCATGAAGGTTAAATGAACTTTGTTTAACTAGCACGATATATTTGGCATACCACAAATTGTGCTTCCTTTCAGGGCTTGATAAAATTATTTACTGTATTATAATATGGTTGGCAAATATGGTGAAAAGCTTTTTACTTTTCAACTGCAGGTCTACCTCAGATGTTCTTAATTTCTCGCAACCTGCAGCTCGTTGCTCCTCACTTCGCAGCATAGAAGTAATGGAGCAGCTGAAGGAGCTGAACAAACTGCTTGTGGCCAAGGAATTTCAGATACGAATAGATGGAATAGCCTTACTAATGGACCATTGCAGGAAGAACCCACACTTTGTCTCCTCAAATATTGTGCAGGTATCCATTATGAATGCCAGCACCCTTAATTAAAACATAAATATTTATTAAACTTGCAAGGGCAGTACCATTCTAGCACCCAGCCAGTTGAATTAATTTTACTCTTTTTAAAAAACTTTTCTCCAATTTACTACTTTTATGAAGAATTATTTATAATAGTTGGGTCACATGGACTCTCCTTGTTGGAGATCCAGTTTTGCTTTACCTTGTTAACTGTTAAAACATCAGGAGTAGAAACAGTTCTGCTTTCATCTCATTGAGAGACTGAGACTATTAGTCCAGGGGTGTCAAACTCAAGGCTTATGGACCGGATCCAGCCCGTGGGGTGCTTAGATCTGGCCTGTGGGGGCCACCCAGGAAACAGCAAAGGACCAGCCCATGGTGCCTGTGCCAGGGAAAATGGAGCTTGGGAAGGCCATACGTGGCCCTCCCAAGCTCCATTTTCATTGGCAGAGAGTTGCAGGAGGCCATCGCAGCCGAAAATAGAGCTCAGGATCCCGTTTTCACTGGCAGAGCGCTCGGGCCACCACAGGTGCCCCTGACACATGTGATGTTGAACTGGTCACACCCACCCCGGCAACACCCAACCCAGCCCCCCAAGGTCAAACAGAATCCTGATGCAGCCCTCAATGAAATCAAGTTTGACACCCCTGTATTAGTCCCTCAATTTAAAACTGTTTCCCATAGGAACATTAGCATATTTCTTCTACCTCTAGTTTCCCACCTTGACAGTAGACAACTTAAAAAGGAAGCATCACGGCATCATCATGTGACATATCAGGACTTTTGTTCCCCTTCACTAAACCAGGCGTGGGCATGGCCAGCGCGTGACACATCCGGCCCGCAAGCCAGGAGTTTGACAGCCCTGCCATATAACATTCTTAATGAACAAGTTATCCTATTATACCTTAAACATTAACAATTCTACTTTTACAGCTGTGATCTTATGCTAAATGTGGGCCTTGGTGAATCAATTGGAGGATGGTTGAATTTGTTGCAAATGACCTCTATTGACATTTGATAAATGAGGGTGAATACAAGAGATATTTGACTGGCAAAATGTATTAAAGCAAAATGTTCATGTACTGGCTCATAACTTGTTGGAAGAATTCCCACATTTCTATATATGATATTTATGGTAGAATTTATTTGCTTATTTTCTTAATGTTAACAGATTTTCGATACTTTTACACTGAGGCTTCAGGATTCCAACAAGAAGGTGAACCAGTATGCATTAGAATCAGTTGTCTCCATGATTCCATTGCTTAAAAATGGCTTCAGTCCAGTCCTGTTCTCTGTGGTGACTATAGTGATGGACAACTTAAATTCAAAGAATTCTGGGATTTACAGTGCGGCAGTAAAAGTTCTGGACACAATGATTACTTACTTAGGTAATGGTTATCTACTTGCAAGATATGTGTATTTTTGTGTTAGCTGTTATAACGTATTTTTCAGCCTACCAGAGAATAAGACTTACAGAATTTTAAAGAAGGCAGACTGTGAATATGCTAACTTAATGCATAGTTTTGGGGACATACTTCTTTTGAGTTACAAATTACATCCAAAGTCTCCCAAACTGTAGATCTCAGTATATGTACATTTACTTTCACATATAAGTTTAGAAAATGTGATTTAGAGCAAATCTCCTCCCACAGTTCTAGTTAGCAGTGGCAGAATAGCTTGATTACCCCCCCCCCTCTCTCTCTCTCTCTCTCTCTCTCTGTGTGTGTGTGTGTGTGTTCAAATCAGTGCTGACTCCTGATGACTGGACAAGTCCCTGCAGTTTTTTTGACGAGGTTCTTTAGAGGTAATTTGCCATTGTCTGGGGTTGAGAGAGAGTAACTGGCCCAAGGATATCCAGCTAGCTTCGTGCTAAAGGCAGAACTAGAACTCAAGAGTCTTCTATTTTTTAGCCTGGAACCTTAATCATTAGACTTCAGTTTGCTGGATATTAAATAAACTCATCTCGGGTTCTATAAAACTGCCATCTTTTACTTCCTCTAAATTCTTACATGAAAATGAAATTGTATATATATGGGATGGAGGGATGCATTATTGGATTTGAAATAACAAA
>JANHJO010002230.1:135402-147168 GCA_032468235.1 Pseudoxyrhopus heterurus | reverse complement strand
TCCTTGACCTGGCTGTCAGAATTGGCTATTTCTTCATACACTAACTCTATTATAGTCTTGGAACTTAGAATCAACATGTCAGTTTGGGATGTCTTGAAGGGAATACAGGAGGGACTTTCCATCTGGAATAAACTCTCAGAAGAGTTGCTTTTGAGATTTTCCCCTAATGATTGGGTATAAGTTAAAGAAACTTAAAGCTCCAAATAGATGCAGCCTTTACTGGAAATAAGTCCCACTATATTCTGTGGACAGAAGTGTTCACTGGGTGTGGTCATAAAAGTAAAGATGGCAGCTGCAATGATATGATTGAAGCTCTCATGTATGCTCTCATATAGATCATGACCAAGGCATGGGTGACTGTGAGCAGAACCTCTGAATCCAACAGTACACAATTGACTTAGAAGATGGAGTTATGTCCTGGCCAAAAATATCACCTGTTCTTTAATTAGGAATTGTGAGTTTAGGAGGACCTCCGAATTGCTTATGAGCTCTAAGAAAAGGGGAAAACCACTCAGAATTGAGGTTGGAAATATCCAGATCCTGATTCTGGAGAGTTCAGGACCAATCTGCTATGGTTAAATCAAAATATGTTCTTCTCCATCTCCACAGCTTCTGGATATTGGCAAAAAACCAAGATAGCATCATTTGCCAGTCAGATCCAGAGATCTACAGTACAACTGAAAATAAATATTATACTGATGTTACTTAACTCTGAGACAGCAAATTGTTCTACCTAGAAGCTTGTGGTAAAACTAAATTGGGGGGGGAGTAGTGCTCAGAAGTACTTCTCTTCCTCACCAACTTGGATTGGAACTGGTCCTGTAGAACAGAAGAGAACCACTGCAACACCACTCCAAATCCCTTGAGCCACTCCAGAAGAATAGTATGATCAATAGTACTGAAGGCCACTGAGACATCAAGGACAACCAGCAGAGCAACCCATCATTTCATTATTAATGTGTTACACACTTTTCACTTTTCTCATATTTTTAAAAAAACTTCATTGACTTTTATATTCGCGCACCTAATTTAGTAAATGGCTAGAGATAAATTAGCCTAAGTATTTTGTTACCCAATTTTATGTGGCATATGTTAATGTAATTGACTATTTATTATTAACTTCCTGATATTAGGCTTTTTGTATTTTAATTTTAAAAGGGAGACTCCCGTAGAGTCACTCAGTGTTTATTAAATTTCTTTCTCTAGATCTGGAGCATCATACTGACATGTATTTTATTATGGAAATATTCATTTCACGCTAACACTGTCTACAGCTCAAGCTTATTTGTGAACAATACTGATGACATTGTTTATTCTATGTTAAGTAAAGTCTATGAATAACTTACAACAAAATTACTCAGTGCATTTAGAAATACAAAAAAGAATCAAAGCACATCAACCAAACGTTCAATTTCAGATTTCTTGGGAATCAGCAAACCATAGTCCTTGTTCTATGACCAAAAACATAATCCTAAACATTCTTCTTTCATGTCTTCTGTGAAGAACTGTTTGCTGGAAGATGAAGATGTGGTCCCACAATGTAGTCTCTTCTTGTTTTAAAAATAAATGTGATCCAGAAAGATTAAGAACAAATCCAGCTCCATGCAAGACTGAGATTTCTGGACCTAGGTTGGCACATCATTATACCCTTAGAATTCATAAGTATTAATCATCAGGAGAAAGTTTTGCTTGGACATAAAGCCATATTTGCAGGATTTAGGTTCTTCAGAAAGGTTGATTGGAATTATGTCAATTCCATCAGGCAAGATATGGACTAATTTATTTGCACAACAGTATTGTTGTAAGAATGCTCTCCATGGTACTGAACCCAGTTTCTTAACTACAGTAACATTGACTGAAATTCAACAAAAATTACTCCAGCTTAGTTTACTGCCTTTTTATCATTTTGATTTATTTGTTTACAATATTTCTAGGCCACTTGTAAGGCAAAAGTTACAGATGAAACTCAGAACAAAACACTCAATCTTTAATGATGAAATAGTCTATGAACTTATTTTTCACATATAAATTTATTTATTTTAAACATTCATTTTATTAAAACCAAAATTTCAATCAAACTATTATAAAATTGTTCATAATGTTAGCCTCACAAAGAGTTCTACAATAGATAATGCACTAATATGTTACCTCTGTTCAGTTCTCATCTCCATAATATCCCTATATAAAAAGGCAGCTATTGAGACTACAGATTAGGACATAGAATTATTAGAATTATTGATATCGTTATAAAGATAGGAACAGTAAAATATTATTAGTATATGTAGGAGTGACAATGTATTCTTAAATACTATGATAAATTATTAGCAGTGGGGATTTAAAAAGAAATTAATGTTTCCTTTATCTGTAAGACTAGCAAGTTACAAGTGAAAAGGATAATTTAAGAATAACTTGTGATACACATTCTTTTCTAAGGTAAACATAGCAAATGAGATTAACAAATAATACTTCAGTGTACATTACAACATAATCAAATAAATAAATTTTATATCATAAGAATTCACCAAACCTTTTAATTGTTTCCATGATCTGTTTTATTGCACTCTAAAGTTTAATAATAAAATAAGTAGTTTAGAGATTACTAAAAATAAAAAATTAAAGTCCAGAAAAAAAAGATAATCATGAGACACTTACATGCTAAAGGGGACCAATGAGGACAAATTCAGCCTAACCTTAGAAAAGAGATATTTTGCTCAGACTGGGAAATAAAACTTGGGAAATAGCAAAATTTAAAGTATACATCCAAAACAGATTTTTTTATTAAATTTAAGTGTGAATGGTTTCCCATATATTGTATGTTATATAGCAAGACAAATTAGAATATGGCTTTTAAGGGGAAAATATAATTATTGATGTAACCAAAATTAATATTTATATTTATAAATAATTTAGGTGCGATGGGAGGAAATTTATTGTATTTATTGATTTTTTTTAGTCTTTATTTTTTCTTTCCTTTTTAAATGATTTTTTCCTTTTATTTTTATTTACTTATTTATTTGTATTGCATAAATATTGCACCTATATAATTTTACAAATAACTCTGAACGTGGAGAACATATCCAACACACCTTCCTCCTCTTATTTTTCACAGAACAACAACCCTGTGAGATAAATTGGGCTGAGAGAGAGTGACTGGCCCAAGTTCACCCAGCTTGTATTCATGTCTAAGTGGGACTTGAACTCATGGTTTCTGGTTTTCAAGCCTGATGACCACGAAACCAAACTGGCTCTTATTATTTTATAATAAGATAATGTGCATTTGTTTTAGATAATGACAAATAATGGTGATATTATATTTGACAATGTTTTATAATTATTTCTCAACATGATACAATAAGTTTAATTTTATATATTCAATTAATTATTTAATCATTGAACTAATAAAAAAGAATGTCAAATTTCATGACAATTGTAAATTCTTTTTATTTACTAATATTTTATATTATATTCCACCCTCTATCTCTGATATTTCTAAAAAAAATTATTTTGTGTGGTCATCTATTTCTCTCTTTATTTTTTTCTTTTTAAGTCATCTAGTAATGGGAGGGGGCATCTTCTGGGTTATGTATACTGAATATATGGGCATATTGTAAAGGGATAGTTGAAGGTCAATCATCAATTTAGGATAAAGGAATCTTATCTCACCAATGGTAAATTATAACTGTCCATTTTGAGAATGCTGAGTATCTCTTTGGTTGGGGCATCCTGGCATGCAACAGCCCACAGATGCATACAAGAGTCTCTATATCAAGACTTATTTTGCATTTGCATGAATGTGAATTGTGCAATTTATTATTCAGAAAAAGCTATAAATAAGGAAGCAAACATCTGTTATATAGACAACATTTTTCTTTATAGCTTTGCCATTGCGTTCTTCACTTCAGCATTATTACCTGGTCCCATCAATTTTCCACAGCAGAACATTTAAATGTCAGAAAAAGAAGATATTCCAATGAAAGTTACATTTTGCCCACAGCTTGGAGATACAAGAAGAATCAAGTGATAATTCAAATCATAGCATTCTACAATTCTGTCTGAAGTTCTAATATTTAAACTTTTTGTGTCTTTATTTTCAGAATGGAAGAATAGCTCATGTTACTGAAGGAAAGGACATGCATGAATGATGCATTATATAGGTGAATCACGGTGGAAATACCTCATTCAGATTGCCTTAAGCAGACTGAAATACAGGTAATCCTTAAGTTACATCCACAATTGAGCCTAAAATTTCTGTTGCTAACAACGCTTCAGTTGTTAAGCGAGTTTTGCTCCATTTTACGGTCTTTCTTCTCACATTGTTAAGTGAACCACTGTAGTTGTTAAGTTAGTAACAGTTGGTTTCCCCATTGACTTTGCTTGTCAGATGATCTCAAAAGGTGATTACATGAACCTGGAATACTGCAACCATCATAAACGTGAACCAATTGCCAAACATCCAGATTTTGATCTGCAGCAGTTGTAAATGTGAAGAATGGTCATAAGTCACTTTTTTCAGTACTGTGTAACTTCAAATAGTCACTAAACAAATGGTTGTAAGTTGAGGACTGCTGGATGGAACAGTCATTAACAAATTAGGAGAGATAGATTGTATTAACTGTTTCCAAATCATTTTCAACTCTCTCATTCATCAGCACACATATGCAGTGCAGTTACTGATGGAGAAATTGGAATCACCTGCTAAATTATATTATAATTATACTACTATTATTAGTATCGGTAGTTTAATTTGATAATTGTGGACAATAGTACTACACAATGAAAAATTCACAGAAACTCACAATGAAAACTTGTTTAAAAATTCATCATCAACCTCTGAAAATGAATTTCTCAGGGTTGCTTAAATCTTTTAAATAAATAAATGAGTAAATAAAATATGAGTGATGGGGCAACAGAAATGAAAAGGCCATTCACTCATCCATTTCTAGTATTTAATAATTCAGTCAGAATATTTATTTTAAAATATTCTAGATTCTAGAAAAGCTCAGTACTGGAATCAAAATGAAATTGTAGAAGTATTCTTACATGTAAACTACCTGTAAATCATATGTAGTTTACCCTTTGTCAGTCAATAATTCATATTTATACATAAATTTTGTAACAGAGACTGGCAGTTGGATGTCTCCAATTCTAAATTTCTAGAGCAAGGCAATGCCAATTCTGCATGCAGAATGCATATAGATGGTGAGAAGTCTTCTGAAGGCTAAAATGTGTTTGGAATTGTTATTCCTGAAACATGCTTACTTCTTGCCTGTTAGAAAATTGGTTTAAATAACCATTATACAAAAAAGTCTATAACAGACCTTAGAAACTTTAGCAACAAACTGAATTCTTAACATGGTCCTGTGGGGAGGAGGACATACGGTGACAGTAACATCCCCTTTGCCAGACTCTGCACTGACTCTTGTGGAATTTGAATAGAAAGATAGACACACTTGCCTAGAAACCTGAGAATAAAAAAAACCCTCTGACAAATACTGTAGTTCAGATAAGAACACATTTCTGAAACTGCAACACTTCCAAGGCAATTCAAGACTGACAAGCATCTCTCTTTACCTGATAATGTACAGTAAGTACAGAGGAGTCTTTTGAATTGGCGAATAAATATGTTAGAGTCAGACTTCTACCTAAATAATGAAACAATTGGCAAGACTGTTTTAAACCCATCTGTTTCTCAAACTGAAAGCATGCAAAAAAGGCTCTCTCCATTAACTGAAACTTTGGGTATTAATCTAGAGGACCCATCTTCTCTAGATTTGAATATGGAACTCTGAAAATTGACAAATTCTGAACATACCACAGATGATGTTACTGCTTCTTACTGCTCATAATCTTATAGAGCAGTGATGGCTAACCTTTTCGGCACCAAGTGCCCAAAGTGTGCGTGCGCACACCCCCAAAATGCAATGCATTCCTGTGCATGTGCCCCACCCCTGCACATGTGCGTGCATCTCCTGTGCATGCATCCCCACATGCTCCCTGCCGCCCGCATGCGCAGCAAAGACCAGCTGACCGGTGGGAGGGGCATGCACATGTGCAGCAGAGCTGACCTGGGATGACAGTTTGTGTGCCTACAGAGAGGGCTCTGCGTGCCACCTGTGGCACACGTGCCATAGGTTCACCATCACAGCTATAGGGTTTATGTAAGGAGAATTTGTTTATGTTCCTTGAGAACAAGTCAAAAGGAAAAAAAAATTAGCTATGAGAGATCATCCAGAAATGGGTTATAAATGTGTTGAGATGTGTTGTTGGTGTATTTGAATTCTGAGAGAATGTTGTGGGGGTTTTGAAGAATGTCTGCCATTCTTCAATAATGCACCAATTTACCAGAAACCAGGCTGCTGAGGTTATTGCTATCATATCCTTTAGCCTCAACCCAGATGGTCTCTTCTCTCTGCCTAATCTTGGATTTTCTTTCATTGGTAGGTGGACATACCAAATCAAGTACCAGCCTGCAGTCTTGCAACATCTTCAGTTACTAAGAATGTCTCTGAAGGCCCTAAATGCTAGAGTTCAGCATTCTGTAATACACTCATGACTCACTTAATTTTAAATTATTATTGTTGTTATTTATAACAACAGTAGTACATGCCACGGGGATGTAACCTACTCCTGCTCCAAAATGCGAACCTTTGAGAGAATTTTACCCCTAATATGACTAGAAATATTTAAAATAAATAATCAATAATACATACATTCTTTTAGCTTTATTTAAATCTAGGTGTTTTACAGATTAAAACTAATAATTATGAAATAGAAAAAAAGACTCTTCTTAAGAGATTATCTCTTCAAACAATCCTTCAAACTCATTTCAAAATAATTATGCTTCCTTTCTTTGGAGCTTTTGGTGAGGAAATTGATATTAATTGATGAGTCATTTGTTAGTTTACCAACTAACATTTCAGTAACTGGGTAAGAGCTCCATTTTACACATATACATTTTAACATTTAAATTATGAAAGGTATTGGAATTCCACTCTAGTTTAGAAGGTTGGACAAGTCCTTTAGTCTTGTCACATCAAATCAATACCCACTACTTCTTCAGTCATAAGCTATATTCAATCTTTTTTTTAACATATTTTTAATTTTAAAAAAGAAAAAAAGAACATAAAACTGATAGCATGGCTATATCTTCTGTGATGCTCAGCTGAAAGAAAGTTATCCCCTTTCTTTATAAATCGAGTCAATTATGGTTTGTTTGATAAACTATTACTAACCGGCCCATGATTTAGAATGATATGTGAAACAATTTAATATTTGATAGCTATGTTTATTTCTTCTATTGAAATTCATATGACTAAAGGGAAACTTGCTTGACCATTAACTATGGCAAAAAGTACTAAAATGGGTTGCTGAGCTCTAGGTATGAATTTGCCAAATATTTTGAATTATTAAATTATATTGTTTCTAAGATACCTTAAGAATCTTTTGGTTGAAAAGCTGAGTATATACATTCAAAATAAGAAATATCTATTAGTCCTTTAGATCTTTCCACTGTATTTTTGGCCATTTTGATAAATGAACTCAGAGTGGTTTCAACTAGACTATAATTTGTTTAACAGAATTGCAATGAATCAAAACTTTTCTTAAAGACAACAATGTACAGTATACACATATAATGAAGATATAATGTTTAACTCAAAGCCCATATATCACCTATATTATTATTTGGAGAATGTTAATATGAATTCCATGCACAAAATAGCAACTCTTAGATAATGAGAGTCAATGCGAAGAAATATATAGTCATTAATTATACTAATTAATGCAGTATATTTATACTTAAAAGACTCTAGCTTTAAGTCCCTGGGCTCCTTTTTCAATGTAGGCCATAGTTGTTTCCTTCATATATATTAGAGCATGAATAAGCTGAAATATATAGAGGAAATGATCCATAATTTCTATATACATTCAGTCCTATCTAAGGACTTAAAAGTCACTGAAGAGAGAAATGTGCATAATCATATGCACTGGCAACCTGTAGAGAGGAGGAAAAAATAGTTTGGTTCACATTTTTCTGGAAATTTAATATTATTTATTATTTAGTAGGAGAGCCATTTTGGTATAGCAATTAAGGCATAAGGCTAGAACTAGGAGACCATGACTTCTAATCCTGCCTTAAGCACATAGCCACTTGGGTAAGCTTGGAGGAGTCACTTTCTCTCAGCCCTAAGAGTCAATGGCAAAGCACTTCTGAAAAACCTTGCCAAGAAAACTGCAGTGATTGTTCAAGCAATCTTCAAGTATCGGCCATAATTGAATGGAAGAACTTATTTAGTAAATTTATATTCACTTCTCTTCTTATTGGATACTCACAGTACCTAAACCAATTAAAAATAAAAAAATCACAAAACATAAGAATAAAAAATAATTTATATCAATACAAATTTCAAATCAATTTTATTAAAATATAGCATAGTTCATCTAATAATAGCACTTATCCCTTAGACTTATATAATGCTACACAGTGCTTTGCAGCCCTTCTAAGAGGTTTATAGAGTCAGCATATTGCCCCCAACAATCTGGGTCCTCATTTTACTGACTTCGGAAGGGTGAAAGGATCAGTCAACCTTGAGCCGCTAGCAGTGGGAATGCAGAGTTAGCCTGCAATACTGTATTCATAACCACTGCACCATCATGGTTCTAAGCAAATGCTTGATGAGAGATTGTTTCTGCTATTGTCCTAAAGACACAACCTTTCTAAACATTTTTAAGTCTATGATATCCAGAGTTATTTACCAAAATCTGAATAATAATAATAATAATAATTATTATTATTATTATTATTATTAGCAAATTGAAAAAATGTACTTAAAATGAGGTGGCTGGATGGAGTCACTGAAGCAGTCGGTGCAAGCTTAAATGGACTCTGGGGGATGGTAGAGGACAGGAAGGCCTGGAGGAATGTTGTCCATGGGGTCGCGATGGGTCGGACACGACTTCGCAACTAACAACAACAACAACTTAAAATGTGTACATTAAGAAAGCACCTAAATAGGCTCCAGACTTTTCATTCTTAACTAGAAGGAAATACGATGGAATCATCTTAAAATTGGAAAAACTGAATGAAACTGAATTTTACAGATTTTCCTATTCAAAAAGCCTTATATTATGATTAAGACTTGAAAATGGGAACTGGGATTCTGAACTACAACTCTCAGGATATTGTATGCTTAGTTTGATTTTTATTATGTTAAAACGAAAGAAAGATCAGGTAGATTACTTAGTTGGTTCTTCCTTTAAACATTGTAAACTGTTAAGGAGGACCTCATTCCAGATGACTTTAATTGGTAGTTTTTTAAAAAGCTGGAAGTAGTGAGCTACCACAATTGCCTGCCCTTTTTCTTGAAGACTCTTGACCTTGAAAAGTCTTAAAGCTCTCCTCTTTATGAAAAATAACTTTTACTTAGCACTAAGTAAGTACATGTATTGGTCCACAGACAAATAATAATAAAAGCTCAGGACTTCATCATTCATCCTCCTTCGAGGCCTATAACCAGAAGCAAATGAAACAAAGGCAGAAGATTAACAGTGGAAATTTAACATGCCACATTTTTCACCATATTTGCTCTACAGAGACAATTAGCAAATGCCATTAATTGCCAGGCATTCTTGAAAAGCTGAAGTCCAGCCCTGGCTCAGCCTGACTCAGTGGCAGATTTCCCCAAAGTAAAATAACATAAGCAGGAGTTTTGAAAATATAATTCACTAGGAACTGGAATTTAAGATAATTCATCATTCCAACAGTGCTTATAAATTGCAGCAAAAGTTAAGCATGCCTCTGCAAAAACCATTCAAAATATTTCTGTTTGATTCAGATAAGATCGACAAAAGTCCCATGGGGAACGTGTGTTTCCTTAAGAAGAAATATAGGAAAATAACGTTTTTCCTTAATTTGAGAGGTAAATGTGAAATTAAACACGAAGACTTGAAAAATACACTACAAAATACAATTATCCCTGTTTTTATCTATTGGCAGATTTCTATTCTTAGATTTCTACTGCAACAATTCCACTGCTTTTACATGCGTTGCAGTTGGGGCATTGAAATATGTATCTCAATAATCAAGTGCCTTTTAGTCAATAAGAAGCATCAGGCGATTCTCTTTGCCTATAAGAAGAAGATACTACAAGCCCCAAATATCAGATGATCCAATCCACTTTGGAGAGAGCCACAGTCCTAAAATGGGCCATGTGCGCCCCCATGCCTCTTTTTCACCCTCCATGCCCTCCTGCAGCACTCTGCCTGCCAAAACTGGGCTAAAAAACTAGCTGAAAATGGTCAAAAAACAAGCCCAAAACTGGGCTCAAAATGGACCAAAAAATGGGGCCAAAACAGCCCAAAAATGGACCAAAATGGCCAAAATATGGACCCAAAGCAGGCTCAAAATGGGCCCAAAGCAGGCTGAAAACTGGGCCCAAAACAACCCAAAACAGGCTGAAAAACGGGCCAAAAACAGGCCCAAAATGGGCTGAAAAACATGTATATTTGTGCATTCTATTTTAAGGGAGAGTTGTTTACACTCCTGCTTCTCAACCTAAATTTCTCAACCTAACCTTTCAAAGTATAAAATATGCATCACTGAAACTATGGCACAGGCACATTTTTGCATGGGCTTGTAGTTTTCTTGAGCCTTATATTCAAAGGGAATATATTAAGACTAACAGCAAACAGCAACCTTAAATAATTTCTATGGTGAGATTGTGTAACAACACTGCAGGGTTTTTTTTAAAAAAAATACATAAGTGCTTTCATTACAGAAATATGATTTCCAATGCCCACGTAGCACATTGGCACAATCACACAATATGCAATTGCATCAAAATGTAGATAGGTTCATAAACTGTACAATCTCTGCAGAGGATATAGTGTCCAAAAAGCAAAATAATACATCTTACCACCACCATTGTGATAATTAATTTCCTTTTGCTTCCATTTAGCCCAAAAAGTTTCCATGTGGTTTTAAGACTATATAAGATGATGGGAAACAATAAGTTACATTGATTCTTCTCTTCTTCAGCTAAGTGAGGTAGTCTGAAATGTACTATGGGAGCATAACAATTCATTCCCCTTTCCTTTTGATATTTAAATAGCCTACAGAGTGAATAAAGGGGCAAGTCAGTACTCAGATTTTTGAGAGGAAAATGGCTTGTATCATTCTTCCAACGTTTATGTAATGGAAGGAAAACACTGGTCAGTTATTCAACAGATATCTTTGGAAATGATCACAGTCAGAAAGTCCAATATATTTTGAAATGCCAAATATGCAGTTAAGATGATTGGATGCATCCCAAGATTAGCCATGCTGAAAGCAAATACTTCCATTTGGAGTTTTTGCTGACTTTGCTCTGTGTTCAGCACGGTCTTGATCATCGCAGTTAATGGAGAATGTTCAGACTGCTTTAAAGTACATATTTGCTGATTTGTAAATTGGATATTTGCTGGCAGGATTACATGGTCTTATTTATTTATCTGTTCATTTAGAATTAGAAGAAATGTAAGTAATTTGCAATGTGAGTTAGTAAAGATCTTAAAAGGATTGCTCTGAAAACACATTATTCCAAAAAAAAGAGTACCTTTGTTCCAGTGAGATTGCAACCACTTGCCCACTAGGATAATTAAGGAACATTATTTTCACACCATTTAAAGGAGGTAGGCTCAGAGGAAATTGCTATCATCCAGCTTTCTGAACAAAGCAAGGACCCTAACTCTAACACTATGCTGAGGGCAGGTCTTTCTCTGCACAAAAGG
>JANHJO010002230.1:70872-83685 GCA_032468235.1 Pseudoxyrhopus heterurus | reverse complement strand
AGCGGGAGCAAGCCGGCGGCAGGAACGGAGCGAGGGGGAGCCGTAAGGCCTGCTTCCCCAGCTCCACCTGCCGCGGCGCCCCGCGCTCTCCCGCTCGCCCGCCCAGCCGCAGGGCAGCAGCGGGAGGAGCGCCTAAAATAAAAAAAGACCCGAGCAACGTCGGGTAATCAGCTAGTGTTCTAATAATCACAACACATTGGATATTATATGCCTCATTCTGTGACCGCCATTATTCTGTGAAACAGAGATCCAGAGCCAATAACATTTTGAAACAATTCTATAATTGTCGTTGGCATCCATGAACCCTCAACTGCAGCAGTCTGAAAATATTTGCCCTGTATGCAGAGGCATTCAGAATATAGGCAGTTGCAAGAACATGTCATTTTAAAGAATTGCTTGCTTTAAAATACTTCCTGCTTTCAATAATGGGGTTTTATTTTTAGGCGGATAAAACATTTACAAGAAAAATAATTGGTAAACCCAAAGCACTCTTAAACATGTATAAATGGAAGCAGGGATCTGATCCCAGTGAGATTTAGTGTAAGATTAATTAATACTATTTATATCAACCTTCAAAGCTTGATGATTCATGAGCAGAACTTGTTAAAGGTATAAACCATCATCCTTTTTTTTCTAATCCACATGTCTAGTTCATATTTAACTTTAATCTTTTAATACTTGAATGGCAGAAGATACAATGCCAGTTCAACTCTCTGAGGGATTCATATTGAAATTATTAGGTAAGTAACCCCCAAAGAGGAAATCATTCATTCGGAATTCTTTTCCAAGAAGATGTCACCAATAGCATATTAACATTCTGGGTCCCTGTGTCACTTAACTTCCGTCTAGTAAAAAAGAGAAAGTATCTGCTGTTCACTGGAGCAGCAAATATTCATATTTGCTCCAAAAGTAGTACTGAACATGTTTTTGCTCTCATAGTTTTTATGAGTGTAAATGTAAAATGTATGGATGTGAAGCTAGACACACTCTGTCTCTTTCTTTTAAATAGAGAAAAACACAGATTTTTTTAAAAAAAATCAGTAAAATTTTGCACTCTACAAAATAACTGAAATAACTTTGCTACTTCGGGAACCTAGAGTATATTATAAATAATTGGTCTGCTTATAAAATAATATGTTGAATATAACACTACTATATTCCAATCTAATATATACAGCAAGATAAAGATTTACTTCTCCAGTTGTGTCTGACTCTAGGGGGCAGTGGTCATCTCTGTTTCTTGGCTAAGGGAGCCAGTGTTGTACAAAGACATTTTCTGTGGTCATGTGGCCAGCATGGCTATACACCAGAGGCACACCGAATACTATTAATTTGCCACCAAAGTGTTACCTATTTATCTACTCACATTTGCATGCTTTCAAACTGCTAGGTGGGCAGGAGCTGAGCCAAGGAACGGGAGCTCACCCCATTGAATGGTACTCAGGTCTTGAACCCAGGCTGGCAACTTTCCAGCTGACAAGCTCAGTGTCTTTAACTGCTGAGCCTGTATAAATATATAAATGAGAATAATTGTGAATAGCTACACCCATTGTAATAGCCCCCAAGCTTTTTACAGCAGTTTAAGACTTAAAATTGATGTGCGGTTCTTCTGGGAAGATTATTATATTTATTTTGTATAAACAACACTCCCCAAATTGCAGCCCACCATTTAGATGATGTGATTGTATCACAATCATCCCCTGCAGCCTTGTGTACCTTGAAAAAAGTAAATATGTGGCAAGGAGAAGGGAAAATGCTTTTCATTCCACCTCTACTTGTTAAGTTATGAGGACAACTGTTCAATCTTTAAAGGGTTTATCTTGCAAAAATGTATTATCCACTCAAAACAGAAATATCTTTGCTGTTCTCAGTTCTGCTTATCTTCAGCATAGCCCTTGTCATGATTCTACAATTATGAAAAATATCCTGACATTTTTAGGTAACATTTGGAGGAATAAAGTTATAGGCAATTTTTTTCTTCTTATCATGTCAAGAAAACGACATGTATCCAGAACTGAGTTTGACTTAGAGTTATTTATTTATTTATTTTAGTAAATTTATAAATTTACTAAATTTATAAGAACACCCAGCTCAAACAATTTGACTGAGCAATGTCCAACCTGAAAACAAACAACAAACCAGAAAAATAACCAAAACATCAAAACTTGTACAATGTGTGTCTGTCTGTCTGTGTGTATATCATAGAAGATGGTGATGAGGCATGATAACAAAACAACCAAAGAGGGGCCCCAAAGACTTGAGAAAAAGCCAAGTCTTAACAAGTTCCTAAAGGTGAACAGAATTGGAACGTGTTCGGGGTGGGGGGGACTTGGCTTACAAGTATCGTGATCATACATTCTAAATAAATATAATCATATGTTCTAATAAAAGATAGTCTTTTATTTCAGAAAGCTATCCTTTAGATTTATTTATTTTTTCAAAAATTCGCTTTTGTCCTTTACTTTCATCCTTAATTTTTACTGGACAAATGCTAGTGCTTAATTCACAGTCATTCACATTCTTGTGAAAAAATAAGGAAATTGAAATGGGTTGTTGAAATAAATTTATGTATACCATTTGATTTTAGATATTTTTATTACAATATGCATTTTTGTGAACTTTCCTCTCTGCTTTTGAATTTTTGTTTGTGAAGCAAAGTTATAAACAATTTTTTCCTCATGAACTTTTTTTAGAGTTTCACTTTTTCAGGTTTGTCCTTTATTCTTCCAAAGATAATCTGGTCACTGTAATTAAAATAAATGAAAATGCTTTAAAAAAAACCAGACATATGAACAATTTTTATGTTATCCATCTATTTCAGTTATATTGGATGTTTTCTCTTGAAAATAAATGCTGGGAATGAATGTTGCTAAGGTGTAATGCACTTCATTTTCACCACAGAAACAATGTTTCTGTATTTAGTGTATTTCTATTGTCATCACATTCTAGGTCAGCTATCTGGGGTGTTGAATTGAGTCCTTATAAAGTAGCATTCCTATTTGCAGGGCAGATAAGTAGCCTCATGACACAGTCATAAATTAAATATTTTAGTCAGCTACTGATAACTTTTATGATGGTATTTAGGTCTGGAGAACCTAAATATAACTAAAACATAACTGGTGTATCTATGTCATGCTAAATTGATAGCAATTGTTCTTATACCTTCACTGGCAATTTTGCAGTAATCCTGAGTTACTGAATTAATGGCCTTTTTACCATTACTTCATTTATCACTTTTGTTCTTCATTTACTGTAGTAATTTTATGCAGCTTTATCATTCATTTCCACCTCTTTTTTTAAAATTTCTCTACAAGTTGTATTATCTATAAAAAAAAAAAAGATAAAGGGTTTCTGCTGTTAGTTGTGTCTAACTCTAAGGAGCAGAGCTCATCTCTGATTCACAGCCAAAGAGCCAGCGTTGTCCAAAGACGCTTCCGTGGTCATATGTCCAGCATGACTACGCGCTGAAAGTGCACGGAACAATTATAGATAGTACCAATATGAAGGTTCTGAAAAGAATCTTTAGATTCAGAAAAAAACCAGAGTACATTCTATTACATATTATACTTGTATGTGAGATGGTTTAATTAAAATTAGACTGTTTCAATTTATAGGTGAGGCAGAACATGCATCAGTCAGTTATCTTGCTATAAAACAGCATCTCTCCATGCTTAGAAGACCCTCTACTTAAGCAAAGCAGTACAACCATTCTACTACTAAAGCAGCAAGTTACACTTTTTCATTGAGCCCCTTGAAAATGATGCTTTGATTGGATCTTTGTTGAAATAAAGGATTTTTTTTTTAAAAAAGGTTCCACTCTACTTACGAATATTTCATAAGAAGATAAAAACTTCTTGAATTTTAGGAAGGTTCATAAATATCTTTATGTCATTCTGGGCTGTCCCAGTTTCCCAAAGCTTGCCTACCCGAAGAAGTGATAGAAGACAGAAGGCAGTGTAGAAGGAGCTAATTTTTTAGTCTTCATTAGGAGTGAAATCCTTACCAACAAGAAGTTCCAATTTGGTTTGGTGAATTACAGTCTTCTCTCTGGACTTTTAGATATTCTCTTCCATGCAGAAAAATAATAATAAAAACTTTGAAATATGCATTTTTCTTGATTCCCCTATAATGCATATTTTGCATAGAATTAGAAGGAAAGACCTCTATATTATTGATGATCTTGCCTCTAAAAATGAACAGGAGTGTTTGGCTGTGGTGAATAGAAATTATGACAGAGTTAGAATTAAAGAATTTAGAATACACTGTAGGTCCTAGAAACAGATTCAACATTTGGAAAGCCATATTGTATTGGGAATTAAATCTAAGCAGGAATTGGGAACTACTCATAACATATTCTTTTCCAACCCCATTACAATTCCTTCCAATTACCACCTGTCTAAAAGTGGGTCTAGGACAACCGTGGCCAACTCGCCATGGCCAATTCACTGTGGGACAAGTTGCTGTGGCCAACTCTCCATGGAACGATTCAGTGGAGGATTAGTACCTTTTATTATTCATCAAAGCATTACAAAAGCTGGTAGTCATAGAAATGGTTTTCTTTGACACAAGAGATAAAATAATTTTGATGAAAATTCAGTCAACAAAAATAAAATGAATTAAGTGAAATAAGATGGAATTAAGTAAGTTGCCCCACAGTGAGTTGGCTGTGGCAAATTGACCCATTCCTTCTAAAAACAATTGTAGGTAGTCCTTGACTTACGACCCCAAAATTTCTGTTGCTAAGAAACATTTGTTAAATGAGTTTTGCGCCATTTTACAACTCTTCTTGACACAATTGTTAAGTGAATCATTGCAGTTGTTAAGTTAGTAATACGGTTGTTAAGTGAATCTGGCTTCCCCATTGACTTTGCTTGTCAGAAGGTCACAAAAGATGATCACATGACTCTGGAACACTGCAATCATCATAAATACGAGTCATTTGCCAAGCATTGGAATTTTGATCATGTGACCATGGAGATACTGTAATGGTTGTGAGTATGAAAAACAGTCATAAGTCATTTTTTTCAGTGCCGTTGTAACTTTGAACAGTCACTAAATGAACTGTTGGAAGTTGAGAATTACTTGTACCTTTGCTGAAACGTAAAGAAATGGTGGCAGAAAACACCTTTTTTCCACATATTTTTCACTATTTTTCACAACTTTTTTTTTAAAAAAGTCTCCAGGAAGTTAGGTGTTATCGAATTCATAGACTAAAAGAGCAGGGGTTTATCCAAGCTACTGTAAAGACTTCTGTACTGGAGACAAATTCCTTGTGTGTCTAACTACACTTGGCCAAATAAAATATTCCGTTGCAAAGTACTCCTTTTCTTTAAAGGTTTATGATTCTATAAATTTTAAGTGCACTTTATTTCACTATGTTTGTTACAAGAATGTAACAGGGTTGAAGAACTTTGACCTTTCCAAGGCTGCTGAACTACAACTTGCAGAATGCTTTTACCATTCGTTCTACTGATTGGAGCTGCTGTAAGTTGTAGTTCAGTAACATGAAGTTCACCATCCGAGTCTGGGTATTCAATTATTTAGTTAAGCTGAATAAATTCAATTTACTATAGTAAAATATCTAATGCAGAAGAACTTTAGCAAAGATGAAACCAGGACTGATAAAACCAGGACTTAATTTGAACCAAAGCACCAATTCTATAGCTGGCAGATTTCTTTTCTTTTCTTTCTTTTCCAAATTTACTGGGTAATAAGGCAGGGTGAGAGAAGGATAACCGAAGAGTGAGATTTTGACACTAAGCTTTTGAGCATGCTTGATGACTGCATTGTTGAATGAGTACTGGGAAGTTTTTTGTTGTTCTTCCTAACTCATTGAATAGAAGGCAATAAAAAGAAAAGAATAGCTCCCACAGTTCAAACTGGGGGTTCCCCCCCCCCGAATTTCATAAACTCAGAAAAAAAGCCCCCAAACTTTTTTTTTTTTTTTGGCTGAAAACTTGGTCATAAATTGAGATGAGTATCCATTTAATCACTGGTAACTAAAATATTTGAGTTGTTTGGAACAAAAAAGTTACTTGTAGTATACCCTCTTTCCACAATTATTGTGCGTTAATTATTGAGTTTAATTTGCTGGTTTAATGAGTTCTGCTTGCTGAGTGGCAAAAAACCGTTTCAGCCTGCTTCAGAAGCCAGTGCATTCAGGAAAAACAACTTTTCAATACACATGTTTGGCAGCAAAGTTTTGTGTGCCTTCAGGTAAGACTGAAATCTTGAAAAATATTTTCTGTCCCTAAAACTAGGTTGTTCTAGTCAGGCTTTTTTTTTTTTTACAATATTGTTGATGGATATTTTCTCAGGAAATCAGTTACTACATTTTTCACAACTGTGGAATTCTGCTCTTTGCCTTTAAGTGCACAATTTTCATTAGGTGAAAAATTATTATTTTAGAAGAATGTTGATTTCAAGCAACAAGCTTTTATTCAGGCAGAGTGTGTTGTATTTGTGAAAGTAACGCTGTGTATTCTCTGTTCAGATGCTCAGTCTGAATACTATTCTGAAATTATGCCTTTCATTATTATGTATGTATCAGAGCTAATAGGTATAAACTATAAAGCTATAGTTTATACTCCCTAATGCATTTTGCATTTAAAATCCATTGTGAAATGCATGCTGATCACTTTTCATTCTGAGTATCTATAGAATAATTTTTAGTCATAGAGTTTATCCATTCTAGCTGGGATTCAAAATTCAATACATCTGGCAGGTCCAGTTGGTGAAGTCTTGTAGAAAAATATGCAGAGAACAGCAGTAATTGATTTCAGCAACCAAACATGAGCTGCAGTGTTATTTGCAAAAGTGAGATAGGTTAGAGAGGTTAAGTGTATACATATTTCAAAGCTTACAGTTTTCACAGTTATACCATGTGAATCTGTAGTAGATTACATGTGAAGCTTTCACAAGTGTGCATTTAAAGTGTCTTGAGCATGATTGAAATGTCAAAAATATGAGTTAAATGTTTGCTGATGCTAGCAAGTATTAAGCCTTTAAAGCATTTTTACTGCTGGTGTGAAATGGGCCGCTGGATTTCATCAACACAAGTTAGTAGTGGAAGTTAGATTCTAGTCTTTGATTATTTGTAGATAGGCTTTATTGTAACTTAACAAGTATTTTTATGGACTGAGATGTCTGGCACTGCTGTGCTATATTTTTTTGCTTCATACGAAGTCTTGTTATTAAGCTTCTGGGAAGTAGGCCATCAGTTTAATTTTAATCTTGATAGAAAATTATTTTAAGAGAATTGAATAGCACACTTGTATTTAATTACTGCAGACAGTTTTTGAGTGTGAAATGATAGCAATATTTACCCAGACAGTATTTTCTGCATAGCAGTTTAAATGATATATTCTAAAGCTTTCAATCCAAGCAGTGCCTGAGGATATAAACAACTTTGGACATGTTCAGGCAGTAGTGCTCCAAAAGAAGAATCAGCAAAATAGTGAGAACAAACTTCTGGCTTGGGCATAACTTCCTTTAATCTGTGAAGATGATTAGAAACAGGATGATTTGCTTTATGTCCCAGAGCTTATGATATTTCCATAATTTTAAAATTGGTAGTAATGGCATACAAATATAAATGACCTACTCCAAATATTAACTTCTAAGGATGCTGTGCCACTTGCAGATTTAAAGCCTGCCACTTACTTTCTGGTCCATGCCTAGTTATTGCATAGAAATGGGCAAAATAGTGACCTATTTCAGATATATATTAAACTTGACTTTCTACTAGTTATGACTTGATAAAGAAGGCACAACTGCTTGGATTCACGCAACATGCTAAGTGATATATTTTGGTATTTAAATCATAATATACACATTCTAAGCACAAACCAGCCATCTACACTATAACCTAGTACAATTTGTGACCCAAGGCAGTGATGTTTGAGTGAACAAATTGTTAGAACAATTTTTTCCACACATTTATTTGTAAAATTGAAATGCTTTAAATAGCTCTAGATGTGTAAGCTTCATCTGTTCTACTTAATATCCCAAGAGTGGATCCAATAACCTGATCCTGCTGCATATTGATTGAATGCATAACAAGAGATCTGGTTGTCACATTAACAGCTTTGTTTCTCTTTCTGAAAAATGCCTCCTGAGCAAGCTTAGCCATTCCTCATTTCATTCTGTGATGAGAAAAAAATAAGAGTCAACTACTAAGGCGAATTTTTTTGGTTCTCCTATTTGACCCAACTTTCATGGAATTTCCACCTTGGTTTTCTCAACTCAAATTGGAAAAGCAGCTACACTAGAGTGAAGTTAGCATTCTTCTATTTTGAGAAAATGAATTGCATAGTACTATCAATCTACTGTGATGAATAGAATATATTCAAATAGCAAGATGCAGGTTATTATTTTGAAATCTTCTGTATCAAATCTCATAATCTTCATATTTTAGATGTTTGTAATGTTAATAAAGTATTAGCAAAATAACTGGGAAAGATTAAGGAAAGTGGTCAATATAATGAAGTGGACATTCCTTGGAATATCGAAGCTAGCATTAAAGAAATTCTAAAACAAAAAAGGGAAAGGAAGAAAAATAATCTATGGATTAAACAACTTTAAATCTGTGCCTTTTAGCCAGTCAAATAAAATAACAAATTAACTATATGATTAAAAAGACACATTTTGCTGAACATACATTACTATATATAAGACCTTGTATACAGTCACAACAATAGTTTGGAAAATGTGAAGAGGGCACTAAGGAATTTGGGGTGGGAGATTTACTTGATCAGACAAGCAAGTATTATTTTCCTTTTCAAAGATATTAATGAGAAGTTCTACCATAATCCAAAGGAAAGCCTCAGGTAAATGGAAGGAAGAAAAAAATCCCTTTATTGCAATTTAGATGTAAAGATCAGGTTACGACATACAACTTGTTGAAGAGTTTTGTATAAAAACAGCTGTCCATCTTCAAAGGGAGGTAATGCATGAAGGCATGTGTGTCTGAACCCTATTATCAAAATGAAAATAGCTGATTAGCATTAAAATGTCATCTCTCTCAATTTACACTACAGAGGCTTTCTTTTTGTGTGCAAGTCGTATGCTGTCTCCATTTTGTTAGTCTACCTCTTGTTAGAGATGTCTGGGATAGTAGCTAAGAATGTGAACTGTGAATTAAGAGACCTTTGGTTCAAATCCACCATGAATTCACTAGATGGCTTTAGGCAAGCCACAGTCTTTCAGTTTCTGTTCTCATCTGCAGTATGGGATAATTCATCTCTAACTGCCAATGTGTGTTTGAATTATGGTGTTATTGCTGATCAGTGATTGATTCAGGACATTTCTATATACTTTTAGCATGTCAAAAATGAATGCAATAAACTGGATTCTATTAAAGAAACTTAGTATAGTACAAGTAAACAATATATTCCATACAAAGTAGACATAGTGCAATAAAGCAGGTCTAGGGCTATGTTAAAATGCATCCAAATAAGTATATCTTACAGGTTTTGCTGAGAACTCATTGTTTATCTGTCTCATCAGTGTATTAGACTAGTAACTTATAATATCAGTTCCAACATCTGTTACAATTTTTTTATTATACCAAGATTCTTCTGAAGCTGATTTGTGAAAGCTGGGGATAACAATGTGTGTAGAAAGATGGGGAAACTATATTTAATCTCTAAGTATGACCAAAAAAAAATCTGAAAGACATGGAAAGTCTTAATGCTTTCACCTCTTTTCAAATTTAGCACAGTGACTGCAGTTCCTAAGGTCTTGCTGCTTTCTAAAGCTTAGCATGAATTAACTGCTTTTTGAGCAACTCTTTCCTGTCTCAGAGTGGATGGAAACAAAGAAGCTTCTTCTGGCCATACTGGGTTTTGTAGAGACTCATTGTATAGGATCTGGAAATCCCAAGATATTGAAGGACAAAGTCTCTTCATGGCCTTGCTGTGAGCTGTCTCTGGACTCAACATCAAGATCCACATCTTTCCAAACATGTGGATCTGGTGTGAGGTGATAAATTTATTTATTTATTTATTTATTTATTTATTTATTTATTTATTTATTTATTTATTAACCATATTTATATACCGCCCCACTCCCGTAGGACTCAGGGCGGTTTACAAGATAAAAAAACATGTATATAAAACATAAATAAAACTCAATAACGTGATCATTAAAAACACATTGTCCCACGTTGTCACTAGATTTAAGGATCTCCTTATCTTGTGCTGTGTGGATGTAAAAACTTTTGATTCAAAATCTGGGGAGAGGAGTATATCTCCCATTTGGGAGATATACACCTCTCTCCAGATTTTGAATCAAAGGTTTTAAAATAAACTACAAGTATTCCTTGGCTTACATCCATTTGTTCAGTGACCATTCAAAGCTATGCCATTGCTGAAAAAAAGGGTTGTATGGCTAGTCTTCATGGTTCCAGCCATCACAGAACATCCTCACTCTCATGATACAATCTGGATATTTGAGTGCTCAGTTCAGATTATGATGTCACAGAAAGCTGGGTCATGTGATCACAATTTGTGACCTTTCACAAATTTTTCTACTTGTATATAATATATCTGAAGTAGATTGTCAACTAGGATTTTTTTTCCCTAGTTGACAATCTACAGATATGTACACTCTGATGCCTCAAGGCTGCATGTAGTTTTTGAAGATTGGAATATAGCTTCCAAAATTTTGCAAAACAAGCAAGAGGAAAAATACCATAATAGTTGACCTGCACAAGGACCCGTAAAACCTTGGAGCCATGTTACTTCTATGCTTATGGTACAACAGAGCAGAGGATTCTCATGTTACAAGTAGAAAAGTTCTCTCTCTTCCTATATGTATATAGGAATTTAATATTTAATTATTTAGAACACTGACTGAATTGTTTGTGTTCTGAAGGTTTGCTTTGGCCTAATCAACCAAATACAATATGCAAAGGCAGAAATATTTTTGACCTCCTTAATTGTAATAAATATGTAATAAAATAAATTTAAAAATAAACATGTTTTAGATTTATGAGTATCCAAAGTATGGACAGGATTATTTGTTGATAATACTTGAAAGGTTCTCAGAAGGGTTTGTGATGCTAGATCTCACAGTCTCAAAAAAAACCCAAAGGAAAATGGGATGGAAAGGAAACGAACAAACAGAGAACTTCAAACACTCGTTTTCTTGGTTATGAAACCATAAAGCTATAGTGAAAACTACCTGCTCAGAGAACATTACCGCTTTCCAAAGTAGTTAGTCCTGTTAATCTTTCTCTCTGGGTGCAAAGTTTTAGGCTGGGGAACAGTTGCCCTCATTCAGTTGGCAATTGCAGTTAATTCCAGGGACTTTTGAAGAAAATATATAGAAGACTTTAGGAGGGAGCATTTAGGTAATTGAATCCAAGTTCTTCAGTTTCTGCTTCAACACATCCATGAAAGAGGACTTGACTTGTGCTAGATGGGTGGCAAACAAATTTAATAAACAAATAAACCTCATGACTTCTGTAGGTCTGCTACCTATCTGCTGTTCCCGCCCCCCATAACATTCAATCTAAATCTGTAAAGACCACGTTCTGTGTCCCGCACTCTGGAATGATGAAAAACAAGCCTTGACCTTTAAGGTACAGTATTTAAAAAATACTGTCACATTCTAACTTCTTTTCTCAAGTTAAACCTTCCCAATATTTTCAGTCTCTATAGCTCTTAGTTTCTATTAGCCACATTATCCTTGTTATCTTTCTTTGCACCTGTTCCACTTTCTCTTAATGTGATGTAATATTGAAGAATGGTTTGAACAATGCAGAACATAGTAGAACTAATTATTTCTGTGATTTGAAAACTACCATTAATACCTTTGCCTTTTTGCAGTCATCTTATATTGCTAATTCATATTCAGGCTGACAAGGTAGAGATGGGAATTAGAAGAAGAAAGAGAAAACCAATGACTCCTGTATCTTCCCTCTCGATGGAAGAACAGCTCTTGTCATATAGATCCAGGCAGAAAAAAACAGTAAGGATTACTGGAGTAACCCACTGCTCTTACAGGAATGTATGCCTGCATAGTCCCACAAGATGTGATTGCAGGGAATTGTGTTCATGAAATATTATCAGAATTGCCTAATTTATATAGTACTCCTAAATATACCTGTTTTCTTCTGAGAAAAACCCTGTTCTCTATACACAGATGGCTAAGAAACCTGCTGTAGGCACAACTGTAAAACCAAAATGTCTTTTGATGATAACATTTTAGTTACCTGCATCCCATCTACTCTAAATGTTTCTTCAAGTTAGAAATCATAATGTATCTTAAAGATATCAAAGCTATTTGGAATAATATTTGAAATTATTGTACATTGGGTTCTGTCCTTTTTTCTTCTTCACTTTTACAGCAATACTTATTTGATAGACCGCTTCAAGGCACATTTGGCCTCAGAAATTACATAATTAAACTTCTGTGACTTGTTTTCAGCTTGAAGCACTTAGACATGTTTACTGTATATGTTTTAATACTCAGAATGGGGGTAGGAAAAATGAAAAGTTCAAAATTCTGGATGACAGCAAACCAAATTCTGTATTAAAAACAGAAATCTGTAGCATATATTTATAAATTCCGTTTGTAGTGTTTGAATATATTATTGCAGCTTCTGTATAGCTTAACTTTTATCACTTAACTTTTAAGTGAACTTTGAGTAAGGAGCAGATATCCAAATAAAAGTAATGATGTTGATGAAAACAGGGTTGCTTCTAATATGGAATCTGTTCAAATCATCTGTTCAAATTTTCTTCGTTCTATAAGTATTTATAATGTAGGTACCGTATATACTCGAGTATAAGCCGAGTTTTTCAGCCC
>JANHJO010002230.1:29057-46496 GCA_032468235.1 Pseudoxyrhopus heterurus | reverse complement strand
TTGGCTCTCAAAAGAAATTTCAATCACTGTTTTGTTGATATTTGGCTCAGTTGACTAATAAGTTTGCCCACCACTGCTTTAGATAGTCTGAAGGATTTATTGAATGGACTGTTAATGATAGAGCTGAATGAGTTGTCCTAGCCTTAAAAGTTAGATTAGAATCTGTTCAATAAATGGGAAAAACTTTAAATTAAAGTGGAATTTTGATTTTCCATCTCTCAAATGATGTAAATGATGTATTTGCTGTTTGTTCCTTAAGAAACCTTATCTAAACTAAACACAATAACAGACAGTTCCAATTTCTCTTTCTCTGAGGCTGCTCTGACTCCTAATCCCAAAGGTGTTTTTTATTTCAAAAGGCAACTGGATTTTTGTGGATTTTTTTTTCTTTGAAAACATTTCACTTCTCATTCAAGAAGCTTCTTCAGATCTATCTGGTGGGCAATGGAAGGATTTATATTCTTTGTAGTCATCCGGTTGTTTTATTCCTTTTTTTTAAACTCCTAGGATAGGAAACTTTTTTTCCCCACTGGCTGCTAGAGTTCAGCTGTTAGAATAATTTCAGAATCATTCTTATTTTTTGTCAAAGCAGCCATCATCTGTGTTTCATCCTGTGAAGTAGCACATTCTTAGGAGCAGACATAGTTCTTTCTCTTGACCCTTCACCTGCTTCTCCTCTTCCCATTTTGATTGATACGTCTTGACCAATAGCTGCTGAACTGGTGAACTTCTTGCTCCTGTTGTGAAGGTCAGCCTCTTTCCTTAAAAGGCTGCCGGCTTCTGTGTGTAAAAAGAATCAAGCACCCATTTCATAAGGATGTCAGCCACTGACTGGTGGTTAGCATAAAACACAGTAGAGGAGGCTTTCTTTGCTGCCTATGTTAGTGTTGCAGCAGCCATGACCTCCATTATTGCCTGTACATCTCTGTGGCTATTATCATCTTATTAGATATTCAACAGAGACAGTGCTGGGCAAAAGACATTTCAATGTTTGTGCCAGCATCCTCTCTTTTAAGAGAGGCTAATTCATTTTGCACTTCACATTCTTCCTTAAGCAATCCTGGTGGATGTGAAGGTTAAGTTGCATTACAAAGGATAGGTTTCCTCCCCCTCCCCCCTTTTATCTGTCTGTCTGAAGGGCATACTAATTGTGTGGTTGAGTACTCTTTCCAACCTCATGGCTCTTTCCAAACAAGCACACCTTAATCAAGTGGTCACTTGAATGCTGTCAAGAGGCTGGCCTTTCAAAGATGCCCTTTGTTTAATTCCAGTTGTCTGCTTAATTGGACGTTCAAGAGACGGTTGATTGATGAACAGTTAAAGAAGAGTTGGCTTCTTTCTTGAAATAAGATACATTCAACAGTTAAGCCTTGAAGTTTGTCTCTTGGGGAAATTCCTCAGCATTTAGTTATTACCTGGATCAGTTTTGGTCTGTAACCTTAGAAACATGCAATGCAAACACATTAGAGAAGCTTCTAAATAATCCTGATACAATGCACGTTGCTTCTTTGAAGCTGTCAGAATTGGTTAAATGCAAGAAGAAGAAAACCTGAGTAGAAGAGCTCCTGCACAAGCCATATAAGTTTCAAGTGCTTCTTGTAAGATGGGAGAATTTGTCATGAGATTGGCTTAGCATTCCCTTCATTAATGTTCTTCTGTTTTTCAGTCTTAATTAATTTAACCTTGGCTACTGAAATTCATCACAGTTAATTACCATCTCTGTAGCAATTACACGGGAAACAGCGAACATCCTTTTTTTTAAATGGAAATAATAACAACCTGACACAATAGGGGCATGATGAGAAAATAACAGTTGAAAAAGGAATATCATTTAAGTGTTGGGCCCTGCAATGTAGATTTTATGTAATGTGGGAAGCATAATTAAGCTTTAAATTACACCTTTTATGCTTGGCAGATTTGTTTTTTTTACACCATTGCAGATAAATATTTTAGAAATGAAATTCCATGGTGCTTGAAGATGTTTCTGAAGAAGCCTGCAATGCTGGCCCAAAGTTTACACATCCTTCCAAAAACAAATAATCCTCGTTTCAAAAAAGGCAATAGAACTTCATGGAAACCCAGGAGTATTGCATGCTCTAGAGTAGATTAGGATAACCCAAAGACTATATACTGCTCCCACCCTCCTTGCCGCACTTTGGCATGATTTCTTTTTTTTTTTTTTGAGTTTAGTTTAGTGGTCTTCTAACTGTAACCCAAATTTAGCCCTATGTGTCAGCCTACAGCTCTGGAACATAAGAAATAGGAGCACTAGACAGCAATTTCCCTGTTCAAGGAACCATCTCAACCATAAAGCTGTAATTAGATACCAAACATTTTCCAACTTCTATTAAAGTCTGTAGATATTTCCACTTGGTCTTCTCTTTCTGTATTTTTGTGCTTATATTTAGGTTTTGTTGCTAACATTTACAGAATAAAATTAGAGATGTGGCAGACAAATATTCTGAACAGCATGGTAGATAATGTGTATTCTCCATTGATTTATTAAGCCTGTGGTCAGAGAATACAAAAAATGTCAACAGTCAGCAGGCCTTCCTTATGACTTTCTCCTTATTTCGTGTATTTTTAATTCTAGGTGTTGCCCACCATAATTGAACTGTTTCTAATTTTCAAAGTATTTCAAGGAGAATAATGTTGGCCTTTTTTTTTTGCTTCCTTTCATTTGATTCCCCATGATTTCCTTCTTTTTCATTTCTTAGTAGACCTTTTGTATCCTGCAGCTATTAAGTAATTTTTTTGTTCTGTTTTCCAGCAATAAAAAAAAAAATCACAGACACATTATAGCTTGTGTTTGGGAGCCTTCATCTTGATATTTTGTTTAACAAAAAGTTTCATATCTATAGCAGTATGTTATTTGACCAGATCTTCAGTATATGTGAAACCATTTAAAAATGTATGTAAGAAACCTTTCTCTTATCCATTCTTTACATAACTTATGACTTCTATGGGCCCTTCTGCAACACCTACTAACCATGGACAGAATAAGTGGATAATGTCACTGCCAACTTACCCCTGTCCCAGAACAGAAAGAGCCTGCAAGCACATTCTCCTGATCTACTTCAAGAGTAGAGTTTTCTGACTCCTGCCAGTTTGCTCTCAGCTGTGAAGTTTCTCCGCTGTGCTTTAATTTAATCCAGACAATGTCTTGAGCTCCTATGGGCTGTGTCTAGAACTGCTGGCATGCCTTCCCCTCTGATCATTGACTGTCAAGAGTTGGAGGTCTCAGGGATTATATGGCTGCCTTCTCTGACAAGCAACGCTCTGAAGCACTAGTTCACAAAGTACCAATTACATAATAAGTATTTATTAGTGTTCTAGTTCAAATAACACTGCACTATATTTATGTAATTTTTTCAGGATTGTACAGTGCAAAAGTCAGGCTGCTGCAACAAATAACAAAGAGATGCTACAACTATACAAGGCCGAAGCACTTTCTAAATGTAGGTTTAAAAAAAATTATCTACAGGTAGTACTGGCTTGCCAACCACTTGTTCAGTGACCATTCAAAATCATAACTGCAAAATGAGTGGCATTTACAACTGGTCTTCAAAGTTCTTGCTGTCCCAGCATCCTCTGGTCATGTAATCTCCATTTGCCACCTTCCCGTCAACTTCCCAAAAGCAAAGTCAATGGGGAAATCAGCAGGGAATGTCACAAGCCATTCTGGTAAATCCCCTCTGGTCTCCCTGTGCACTGTGCCACATCTTGTTCCCTTAGCCTTTCTGTGCTCGCATAAATTGTACTCTCCTTCCCACTGTGCTGTCCCTCTCTCTCTCTCTCTCTCTCTCTCTCTCTCTCACACACACACACACACACGTAATGATGGTTTAGTGGGTTTACTAGCTGATTACCTGGCTTTGCCCAGATATAGTACCACGCCCTGGTGGTCCTGGCAGCTGTGGCGCTCCCTCACCGATTGCCGCTCGGCCCAGTCAGCATAACGTCATCCTGCCTGCTCCGCTGCTGCCTCTCAGTCGCACTGGGCCAAGTCATGTTAGCAGCTCCGTTCGGTCCCGGCGGCTCCGCTCGGTTGCTCAGTCACTTAGTGAGCCACCGGGCCAAGCCATCCCAACAGCCCAAGCCATTCTGCAGCCAGTCCTGTCGTTGGCTCCTGATAATGGCAGGCACCCTCAGAGCCGCCAGGAAGGCTTGTACTGCGCATGCACCACGCGCAGCACATGCACAGTATAGGTTTGAGGGTTACTGTGGGGGTAGGTACTTCTGCACCCTTTTTGGGGGGCACAGACCCCCCAAAAGCATTTGTGACCCCTCCAGTGCTCTTCTCAGGAGGTAAAGTACCTGTATGCAAAGTTTAGGCATGATTGGTGGAAGTGTGGAGGAGCGTATAGGGCACATACACACAAACCCACACTTCCGTTTTATAGATATAGATTAATTAATTAATATTCCCCAGCAACTCCCTACACCAGAAACCTAGAACTGTCTCAATTAAGTCCTGGCAAAAGCAGACCAATTCTGGTCCACAGAGCAATGGCCAATGAGTCCTCAAGCCATTTGAAAGTTTCACAAACAGGATAAACCCACCAGGCAAAATTAAACCAATTTCACAAGGCAAGAAAAGTCCAGAGTTCACAAGGCACGATCCAAGTCAAGGAGTCAGTCCAAAGCAACGCAGAAATCACAATGACCAGAAAACACACAGCTAGGAAATGAACATGTTGTTCTCAGCATCATCTCCATCTGATTGCTGTGCTAAATAGCCAGCTTCTGGTGCAGCCCATCAAGAGGGGCGAGGCTGCCCCTTCATGAGTAATCAGGCTGACCTTCACTGCTCCTGCTTTTTCTCTGCCCTATGTGTTCTCCGACCAGGTGCAGAAGGCAGTTCCCGTTCCTCACCACTGACCAGTTGCAGCTGCATGCATTAGGGCTGTCTTGCTGCAACTTGCTTCAGCTAAACCCCCTCTCATATGACTGCTGGGAGCTATTAACCAACTCCCCTCCTGACGTGCCTGGAACTGACATCTGGAGAGGTATCTGGGGAAGCGTCTGGGGGAGTCATCACATCCTCAGCATTCCTGTGCTCACCTCTACCTGTTCCCTCCTCCCCTCAGCCTTCCTGTGGTCATGCAGCACTATTTCTCAGTTTGTATGTGGCCTCCCAAGGCTGATACCCTTTGCCTTGCAGCAGCCCCTGCACACCTTCCGCTACTTCCCATTTAAAGAATCATGCATTGAGGTAAGGGCAGCAATTGGGACTGCCTGGACTGCCATCACTAAGCAATGTAGCCATGTGACATTGCATTTTACAACCGCATCACTTAGCAATGGCAATTGCCACTGTAACCCAAAGTCTATCTGTACTTATTATTTTCTTTTAATTTCAGACTATATATTTGGGGAGTTGGCAGCTCAGAATAAGCTGTTTGAAGCAGCCTATAAGCCTTGTATATAAATAATTTATGAAACATGTACAGCCACACACCATATAAACACAAGTGTGCTTTTACCTACAGTCTTAAATTACCATCACCAGACTGATCTAGCTGAAGGCAAAACCGTAGCAATATAGCTACATCACCTCCTTTTAAAAACTTTACTTGAGAATGCAGAATTTCATTCCATGTTTCATAGCTGCCCTTATTCAGCATATAAATTAGGATTTCTATTACAGCATAGCCCATCCTTTCAAATAATTGTCAGGTCAGAGGAGACTACTTTTTATAGAATTACTTACAGTATATTACACTGTGTAATGTTTAAAGTATCATTCCCCATTATAACATAATTTAATGGTGAATTATGCTCTTTGGTTTCTGATATCTTTCCAATAACGAAATAGGTTTAACTGACATTTCTATTTCTAGATCATCTCATGTCCCATGCTGATTTCATATTAATAGATAAGAATTAAATCTGATGTGAGCAAAAATCCAATCTATGTTCATATATTTTCAAAAACATCAAAAACTGTACGTTCTGTGGTATTTGTTAAAGAGTGAGCATTTCAGAATTTCATTCAAACTGTATGTCTTATTGTTCTTTTTTTTAATATGCGTGTTTTACAGCGATAGCTGGAGATTGAGGAATGAGTTCTATCTCTTAACAAAAGTGACGAGATGATGTCATTTGCTGCGGAGTGATATCCATGATGACACCTGATTTCTAGTTCATATATTTCAGTACAGAAGCATATGGGTTTAAATGATTTGGGAAAATATAGAGGTTTGGAAGAATAACAATTATCCTTTTACTCTCACATTTCTTAATACCCTTTTATTTAAAAAAAAGATTTCTCAGGATTGAGACAAACTTGTCTAAATGCCGAGGATGGACCTAAATTCCCACTATCCTTAAAACAGCTGGGCACTTGTGGTTTATTATATCAGGTTAGCATGAGGCTGTAAAAAGCTAATTGAACCTTTCCCCCGCCCCTCAGCTTCTGCATGAATTGAAGCATAAGAAATATCACTATTGCATTCTGTTTATTCTAATGGAACCTACATTTTATACACTTAACACATACATACGCAACAGGTGTCCACTGCCATTTTCATGAATGAACTGTGTGCTTTTAATAGATTGTTGGACTCCTGCCTCATTCCTCCTATTAGTACATGTGGCTATCAGCCTGAAGGAGAATCTTCCTTGTTATTCTTTTTATAAACAGAAATCTCCGGTCTTAGATGACTGCCAAAAGATTTAACTTGTAATTGAGAAGTACTTTGAAAATTTAAAATCTGAGCAAGTGAACTATAAGACTTAATAGCAATCGCACTTAGACTTATATACTGCTTTACAGCCCTCTGTAAGCAGTTTACAGAATCAGCCTATTGCTCCCAACATTCTGGGTCCTCATTTTACTGACCACAGAAGGATGGAAAGCTGAGTCAACCTTGAGCCAGTGAGGACTGAACCCTTGGCAGTCAGCAGAATTACTGCAATACTGCATTCTAACCATTGTGCCATAACAGCTCTTAAGCTTATCTATAGATTATATACTGTATTATAAAATGTATGACTAAATGAGGAAAAGTTGTCAGATAGCGGGTGAGTATAAGTATGTATTTTTAAAAGAAAAACTAACTATATACTGGATCATGCTAAAATCCAAAGCAATTGGTTTTCAAAACTGCTGAGCAACAACTTAAGGGAACTGAAAGGACTATTCTTGAAATTGTATACTTGAGACCTGGATGCAAAACCACTATTGTAATAAGATCTAATTACCCATTCTCCTGCATCCCTTAACTGAAGTAGCATGGCCCTTTGTGGTTCACCCAGATTTCCCTACTTCCTTTCTACTGCTCATATTCAAAGCTCCCCTGCATGCTTAGCTTGCTTGGTAAAATACACGTAATTTCTTTTTCTCATTACATCATTTATTTCAGTAAAAGTTGCTAGGCTACAGATTTAAGCACTGGAAGCAGTGGGGCATATTATTTCACTGCCAAACTAATGTTCACTTTTACAATCTCAAGGGACGCTGTGTTTAGGGTCAAGTCAGACAAAAAAGAATCAGGTGATTCACATTTCTATATTTATTATTTGTTGTTATTCACTAAGGACTAACTGAGGACAAGAAACAAACAAATTATATAACTAATGTTATAAGATATAATATATGGTTTTTATTTATTTTCCCCCCTTTATTTGTTGATGTATCCAGAATACTTAGTACTAATTTGTTTAATTTGTTTGTTGTTCCATCTAATGTACCAATAAATGTATGTCTAATGTACCATGAATGCAGGCAAATATACATGTCCCAGGATAATGTTGCAAGATCCAATCTAGGTCGATCACCAGGAACAGAAGTTTAGTCTTCCAAGCTTTTCGACTCATGCTGGAAGCCATCTTCAGGGAACTTCTGTCTCACCACAATGTGTGGAAGACTTCTCTCTCACTTGAGGCTGGACTCCAGCACAAATCCGAAAGCTTGAAAGACTAAACCTCTGGTCCCAGTGACTGATCTTAATTGGATGTAATGTAGGAGCTGCGGTGGCGCAGTGGTTAGAACGCAGTACTGCAGACTACTCTGCAGACTTGCCGATCAGCAGTTTGGCTGATTGAATCCCACCAGGCTGAATCCAAGGTTGACTCAGCCTTCCATCCTTCTGAGGTCGGTAAAATGAGAACCCAGATTGTTGGCAGCAATATGCTGATTCTGTTAACCGCTTAGAGAGACCTATAAAGCACTGATAAGCGGTATATAAATCTAATGCTATTGCTATTGCTAATTAAACTTATTCTTTAAGGGTATATGTTTTATTAAAATCTGCAAATCTTTTCTATATTTTACCTATGATACAGATTTTAATAAAACATTTATTCTTAAAAGATAAGTGGTTGGTAATCAGTATTAATAAAAAGGCACGGAATTAACTAGACATACTATCTATCATCTCTCTCTATCTGCCTAACTCTCTTGATGGAGTCTGCCTCTTTGAATCATTTACTGACTTTGTCTTGTGTGCTTGATTGAAACCTGGTTGCATCAGTGCTTTGTTAATGCTGATTAAAAATTGTCTGAGATTGGGCTAGAAGGATCATTCTGGAAAGTTAAGGCCTTGATGTGCAGTTGGTTCATGTTTGAGCTTACTTTTCCTCTGTACTTTACAGATGGTTAGTAGCAGTAATGATAAAATAAAGTTGTAGCAGTAGATACATTTTTCTTGATAAAAACACAGTGATATAACTGACCAATGTTTGTTCAAGTGAAGAAGCTTTCCCGTGTTCTTCTGGTTGGCATTAAACCAAGAGAACTATTTCCAATATGCATTTTTCAGGCCTTACTGTTATTATTGCATAATACTGCTTTAACTGAATTATAAAAGTAATTCCTACATTTCCATTTTGTGACAAAAAATATTTCCAGTGCAAAAATTAGTAGTCCATTATTAAGCATCAATTTTCCAAGTAAATTTATTAATGGGTAGAAACTTTAAGTTCTTACATATTTTACAGGAGTACAACATTTAAGAGGATACTATAATAAGAACATGTGAGAGTTGAAACAAAGCTACCAATTTCTATTAGAAAAATACATTCCCAAGTTTTTCAACTTTAATTAATGATGTGTTTGGGCATTTTCAATGACATATATGTTTATGTGTATTTATATGTGTTCTGTCATTCTGTGGTCTATATGTTTAAAAATAATGAGGTTGCTGGCGAGTCTCTCTCTTGTGTCATTGCTGTGTTTGTGATATTGCTGCATCTTCATTTGCTACTATTTTAACTTTTTTTTTGGCTGGACATTTAGAACACACGTATATCCTTTGCTTTTGCCATGTGAGCTGTGCAGGATTGACAAAAGACTCTTTTGTTTCACAAGTTGGGCTTTCAGCAGTGCCTTCCTTTGCTTTTAATGTTTCCAAGTGGTATGAATCAGAAACTGTCCAATGTTTTCATTGGATAGTGAACAATGCCAACAGTTTGCTACTTACTGAAAGCAGGAATTCATGGTGTCATTTCATTCATTGTCCTTTGTAATTAGAAGCTATCTGTGCACTAGAAATGCCTAGTTGGTAAAATGAATATGTGGTGCAAGCAGTTAATCCAGGAGGCCTGGGGCTGGCCAAATTCAATTTGTGTTTGTTTCTTGCAGTAGGTGTGAGTGCCTAAAAAACACAAGGTAACACAAAATACACACAGAATCTATGAATTTTATCCCACAACTGGGTGCTAGAGCTCAGTGCGTTATTAAGTCTGCTACTCAGTTATTTCAGAGCTGATTGCAGTCTTCCAATTATAATTTCAGCAAAGGTATTAAAGAAATAAGATATATGAAAAGCTGCATGCATTTATTTAATGTAGCTTATTATGATGCTGCATCTAGCCGTATAGAAAAACAAAGAGAATGCTAAACAGTTACACTTAATCCCAGCAATTGATGCTTTATTTCCCCCCCCCCATGATTTTACTTAGTGTTGCCTTATGAAGGGGGTTGGCAAACTAACTATTCTATTTAATTTTGTTGCTGATATTGTCCATGACAATTTTTCTCTGTTGCACTAGGCTGAATGTGTCTCTTAGAAGGATAGTTTCCCCTTCTCCTCATTGTTGAGAGTATTTTCTTCCACCTGAGTCCCGATGTAGAAGTGAAGAGGCATTGGGGAAAGGCAGCTGGAGTTCTTCAGAATTTAACATCTTTCTCCTTCCCCACAGTAACCAAGATTCCTTCTGCTAATAGAGCTTGGAAGCAATGCTCCTCCATCATTTCCCCTAATATTTCTGCATTTTCCTTACATTATTGCTTCTGATGGTTAAATGAAGCTTCTAACTTGCCACTCGGGCTCTGAATGTGTTTGCAACTATTCTGAAAGGATTTTATATAGTAGATATACTGCAGATGTGGCCTGTGGATATTAGCATGCATATGAGCAGGTTGTATGAGCTGTGTTAGAGCCATGTCATAATAGACTTAACGTTAGCAGTTCTGTAATGAAGGTGGAAAAGTTTGGTGTCTCCTTGTGTGTGGACTATTGCAATGGGCTACACATGGAGTTATTCTTAAAGACATTGGAAGCTATAGCTGATCCGAAACAGAACAGCACATATTGTTATTATGGATATGTCTTGGTACACCCGTGTAATACCTCTGCTGTAGAAACTGCAGTGGTTACCAGTGAGCTTTCAGATGTCATTCAAAGTGCTGTTAGTCACCTACAAAGCCCTTTAGGCATAGGGCCAGTTATCTGAGGGACTGCATCTTTCTCATTGTTTCTACTCACCCTGTAAGATTCAACAGGACAGGCTTCCATTCCACCCACCATTTAAGTGCTGCCATCTGATGAAGCCTATGAAGCTGGCCTTTTGAAAAAAAAATGTCTAAAACAGAATTTCCCTACCCTCTGGAACAACATCATCCTGGAGACTGAAACATTCCTGCTGTTCTTTAAATGGGCCTTCAAGATCTGACTTTTCCTTCAAACCCTTGTATAAGGGTGGTGGGCTCCACCTGGATTGAGCGGTGTTGGGATTTCTCCATATGGTGCATTTTGGTTCCTTATGTTATTATCTTTTTTATTTATTTATTTTGTTTATCTGGCGTAGCTTGGTTTTGTTTTTAATTATTAAGCTTCCCAAAATAACACTTGAGTTAGGTGCCTTAGAATTCTAAGTTAAAGAAAACTACACATGTTTGTTTTGAGAGTAAAACTGAGGAAAATAAGGTGGAGGAAAATAAATGAAGTGATGTATAACCATGGTTAAAGAATTCACACTCAGTCATTCAAATGAAGAAAGTTATTCCAAAGGAATAGATAGTGTCAATTGCTTCTATTCCAGAATCGCCCTTTATGTTATCAGCGCATGGCTGAATATTTCTTCCAATTCCTCTGGCACTATAAGGATTGCTGTTGCTGGGACAGTCTGCTTTCTTTACTGTCATCTCCGCCCTGCATATCAAAGATGGCATGATTAAAAAAAAACTAGCAACAACTGTCAAATGGCAGTTGTCAGGAAGAGATCAGAAACAGATGTATTGTTCTGTGTACATAACAAACCATGACTTGCAGAGCACAGATAACTTATTCATCTCTCACATGGTGTTAGTGCAGGAGTAGATAAGTGGACAGAAAGATGTGTGGCAGTGACTTGGGTCTAGTTGTCACTAAAGTCATGAATCTGTATCCAGATTATGTCAGGGCTAGGGGAAGGGCATGATCAAATGCCATTGCTTTAAAATTCTCTCCACAAAGAAAATTAGTATGACACAAAAGATAGCCAAATACTAAAACTCTTCTCTCTGACATTTTGTTTTCTGTACTGCATGCTGGTAGGAGAAAGAGGACAAAGAGACATTACATTGAGATCATCTACTTCTGTCACTCTGTGAATAATAAATTCCTAGGAAATCAATTTATCCTGTATTCCCAATCATAGGTATAATTTTTAGAGTTGAGAAGTTATATAGTAGCTGAATTACAGATTGAGAGAATGTGTAAGAAGTAATGCAATACTTGTGTGTTATTGAAATTCTGCTTTGGACTATAATCAGTATGGAGACGGGCAGAGGAAAGAAAGAGTAGGAAGCAAAAATTTGCCTCAGTGATTGTCACTTTCTTTCAAGTTCCATCCTTAAAGCGATTGATTGTATGCTTTGATTTTTGCACAAGAGAATTATTTGGCTTAAAAAAACCTGAGTAATGTAGTCCTTTAAACTTGCTTATCTTTACATCACACCAGCTGAACTTACGTAGCACAAAATTAATTCCTGAAACACATTAGCCTTCTTCAACTTGGGAAACTGTATGTATTGGGATCACAACTTACACAATTTCCAGGTAGGACAAAAGTGTATGGCGATTATCCCAAATTGCAGACTGCTAATCTTCCACTGCTCAAGAACCTTAGCTACATAATGAGTCTAAACATAAGCTAGCAAACTGTTGTCAAGAGGTCAGTTAATGGTAATACTTAGGCTTTACTCTAATTGTTTTCAAATAGGTACGCTTGTTTACATCAAAAGTTTATTGTCTCTTAAAAAGAATATGTCCTCTCTTGGAAAAATGAAATATGCCATCTGTTACACAACCCATTGTTCATTATTTTCTGCTCCCTTTTCATCTCTGCAGAGACCAACTTTAATACTGTTATGGATATAACCACTTTAAAAACTAAATAATCAAAAAATTATAATTCAAAACAACCACAACTAAATAAGCTGCAAGTATCAACTCTATTTTGCTTACATCTTTATGAAAAAAACATTATTTTGATTAATACGGAGCCATGATGGCACAGTGGTTAGAATGCAGCATCACAGGACTAACTCACTGTTCACTCCAGGAGTTCAATTCTGAGCAGCTCAAGATTGACTCAGCCTTCCATCCTTCCAAGGTCATAAAATGAGGACCCAGATTGTTGAGAGCATTATACTGACTCTGTAAATTGCATAGAGAAAAGCACTGTGAAGCACTGTGAAGGATATTGTGGCTCGCCAGTGGCCAGCAGAATTGGCAACTGATTCAAACAGTGAGGAGGTTGGGGAGGAACCTGGGCCAGGCTTAGTCTCTAGGGAGGGCTCAGATGAAGGCTCTGTGTCTGAGGCAGAGATGAGACCAGGGCCGTCTGCCAGCTATCAGATGCCTTTCAAAGCAGACAGTAGCGAGGCAGAACAGCTGGAGCCTATCATTAGTGCGCGTGAGCACAGAGCTGCCAGAAGGCAAGAGCAGATCATGAAAAGGGGCCGACGTGAGAGGAAGGCCACAGGTGACCGGTGAATGGCCACTAAGGAGCAAAAGCGGAGTGGTGTTTGCAGGAAACAATTCGTTCGAATTCTTTTTCAGAGAATTTCCCTCCTGCTTCTGTGCCGTGAGTCGTGTGTTTGCCAAGTGTGTCTGAATCTTATCTGCCTGGCAGCTTTCCCAGGCTGACTTCAGGCCTGTAATTACAGACGCTGATAAATGAGACATTCTTCGTTTTATAAATAAAAGGGTTTTGGATTTAAAGAACTGACTTTGGGCGCGTTTGGTAAGCCTAGGAGAGAACACACACTTCCTTTATGTTTTTGCAATCTTGTGGGGCTGCATTACTCGCTGCCCAAGGCCACGGATTGGACACACCCAGTCTTGACTGTAAAATATCCCACCTCTCTAGATGTTTACAGGTGGGGAAAAGACCAATGGCCATCTTGAGTATCTCCTTTTCATGGGCCAAGGTGAAGGGTGAACCAGTGTGATTCTCACGAATGAAGGCAACTTTGTGTGTCCCAGGATAATGTTACCAAGATTGTAAAAAACAAAGCAAGTGTGTTGTTTATATACATGAACCATATTATGTATTTTGTATATGGCCCAAGACAATTGCTCTTTGCTCTCGTTCTGGAGAGAGAGAGGGGGAGAGGGAGAGGGAGAGAGAGAGAGAGAGAGAGAGAGAGAGAGAGAGTTCTTTGAGGATGCAATCTTCCAGTAACCGACCCAGATTGGATTCTGTTTGATTCTCTCTCTGACGTTGAACGTGTGCTCACTAGAAAGGCTTTCCTTCTGGCCAGGAACAGGGAAATAAATCTCCAGGCTTCGAGCTTCGATCGAGCAGCGCTGAACTCGAGCCTCTGAATGTGATCTGCGGCTCAAAAGTTTCTCTTCCCATCTTCCATGCAGGGATGAGCTCAAAGATGCCAGGGAGAGCGCAGAAAACAAGATCACCAGCTTGGAAGAACGGAGCCAAAAGCTGCAATCCTACGTCCAACGCGTCTCGGAAGATCTGCAGAAGGTTAGTGGTGTGACGTCCGGGGTCCTGCTTCTTCACTCTTTCCATTGAGGCTGGCACCCCGATGTCCAGAGCCAAAGCTCTGAAAGTAGCAGAGAGGGGCCACCAAAGATGTCACACACAAGCTTGCTTGAGGGTACCCATCTTAAAAAACCCACTTTCCTGATGGATACGATGCAAAGGAGCACGTCAGTTGGCAATGTTCAGCTCTTTGCAACTCCTCAATGGAAGGCTGTAGTAGTTCCTGGGGAGGAATTGTTAAAAATCAGTGGGCAGGGCTTCTACAGGTGGTAGGTGGAGCCAGTGGTAAGAGCAGGGGTGGCTCCTCCCCCTTTTTCTCATGCCCTCTCTATGGTTAAGGATCACAGATCCCGCTACGACAAGGTTGGCTAAGTTTGCGGTCAGAACCTTGTGAGAATCACACAGCAGTGGCTTGAAATTCAGTCGAGGCAATTAAAGAGAAGGAGCAAATGGAATACTATAAGATATGGGAATTATTTTATCAATGGTTAGAGAAAAAGTACGGAAGTTAGAGGAAGATATGTAAAATATAGAAAAAAGGTTAACAGAATGTTACAGAATTAAATAAGATAATTGTTATAACATTAGATACATAAAAGTATTTTAATATTAAGCTAAGGAACAGGGAACTAATATTACTGTACCAATTGTTGTAAATGTTAATTATCAATGCACAAGATACTTGTACCCAGACGACACACTGTTTAATGAAAGATGGAATGTTTATAAAATAAATTAAAACACTTTTTAAAAAAAAGGAATTCAGTTGAGGGACAAGACTGAGAGTTACTCACCACCCATAAACAAGTGGAGGCTTGCTTTCCTGTTCAGCATGCCTGAAAGCACCCCAGGGACAGTCGACCCAGGGGGAGAGGCAGAAATCTTGCCCTGAAGAAGCCCTCGGCCCCATCCGATGTCCTGGAGAAGATTTCAGGGCCATTCTTTCTCACGTCTCTTAGGCTCAGCTGGCTGCCTCTGGTGCGGAGAAGAACCTGGACGTGCTGCAGGAAGAGCACAGATCCCTGAAGCTGGAATTTCAAGAGCAAAGGCAAAAGGTAGACCTCTCCAGCCCCGTGGCCTTAAACGTCGAGAGCAGGTGGAGCTTTGGAATAAGGGTTTCTCTTCCTTTGGAATCCCCTGCTAGCTTTGGGCTCCAAGGAAGGGCTGGGCCACGAACCGGACAAATAAAAAAAAACGGACACAAGCAGGGCCTCGGCTTACAGCCGCCCAATTTAGGTCACTAGGCGAGCATTGTCGTTAAAGGGAGCTTTGCCCCCACGTTACGACCTTCCTGACCCACAGTCGGTAAGCAAAACCCCTGCGGTTCTTAAAAGTCAGTCACCCGGTCATTAAGTGAATTTGGCTTCCCTGTGGATTTGTGCTTGTTGCAAAAGTGGATCACTTGCGACCGTTGCCAAGCGTCTGAATTTTGACGAGGTGACTGTAAGGATGCTGAAGCGGTCATAAGTGCGAACAGCAGCCCTAGGTCTCTTTTTTCAGTGCCGTTGTAACTTTGAATGGTCGCTAGAACAGTTGTAGGTCGGGGACTAGCTGTATTTATAGATAAAGCAAGCGTCGGGTGAAAAACACGATTCATTTTTAATGGATGGAGCTCATTCTGTGATACGCTTTGCATATGCCTTGATTCTACGCCACATGTAAGTTCTCTTTCGACAGTAATGTTTCCTATCACCCGACACTTGAGAATTTGGGGTGTGACTGTGGATTAGCAGTAGCACTTAGACTTATATACCGGCTTCACAGTGCTTTTACAGCCCTCTGTAAGCAGTTTACAGAGTCAGCATATTGCCCTCAACAATCTGGGTCCTCAGATTGTTATGTAATGGTATGCGGGTATGGTATGTGGGAATGACCTTGGAAGACAAGAGGAGAACTGGAGCCAGGGCAACAACAGGAAAAGAGGCGGCTTAGCCTCAGAATGTGGGTGTAGTAAACATCTCAGTAGGAACCCTCCCTAGTTTTGTGGGTCGTAAAGATGATAGGGGAGAAATATACCTTCAGACTTTCAAGACTTCGTTAACATAATGCTATAATAAAGTAGATCTAGTACTTCTTGTTGTGTTTCTTGTCTCGACTGCCTCACAACACAGTCAAAATCCTTGCCAAGCATTGAATCAATTGATTGTAACAACTATTATAAGGATTTTAAAATATTATTTTTTTGAATAATTTTGTTTTGCAATATATGTAATTACAATATATACTAATAAAATATGGCCCAGGTGCTTTATCAACTTCAGGTGTCCTGGAATATATGGAAGGTTAAGAAATGCTGTATTCGAAGTAAAACAAATCTATTTTTACATAAAACTTAGAAATGGTTTGAAAATTAATATTGATAATAGACCAGGTGTACTGACAGTCAGATCCCATAGGTCACAGTCACAATATGTTTTATTAATTTTTTTAGAAAAAATATTACTGTACTCAGGGATATTTAAAGGTCATGTGTCAAATGAGTAAGGTTTTAGAAGAAAATGGCAACCCATTCAAACCTTTAAAATCATTTATATAATAGATTGTCTATGGGACCAGACTTTGTTCATAGGATCTGACTCATGTATGGCATGTCAAATAAAGAACTGGACTATCCAATTGAGAACTACATTTTCAGAAACATAAAATATTTTTCTTATAATCTAGACATGAAGCAAATTCATTAGAAAAGCTTGTTCCATGTTTATTGAATTCATCAAGGAATCTTTTAAAAGGGTTGAATAGCGATTTCTTGTATTATCATTGCAAAAAAAATTTGAGACGTCTTTAATTCTTCTGATTTGGTTAAATCTATGGTAATTTTATGGCTTCAAGGTATTACTTACATTAATATAAATTTGGAGGCAAACAGCAATAGAAGACTTAAATGTAACGTACTTCAGAAATATGGAATCTGACATTCTATAAATTTTTGCTTTGTCAGGCCTGGGGTTTAGAAAAAAGAAATATTCCATGTGGGTGAAAATAAACATATACCTCTTATGTATGAGAGCCAGTTTGGTCTAGAGGTTAAGGCGCAAGACTAGAAACTAGGAGATTGTGAGTTCTAGTCTCACTTTAGCCATGAAAGCCAGCTGGGTGACCTTGAGCCAGTCATTCTCTTCCTCAGCCGAACTCACCTCACAAGGTTGTTATTATGGGGAAAATAGGAAGAAGTATTAGATATGTTTGCCACCTTCAGTTGTGTATAAAAACAATGAAGGTGGG
>JANHJO010002229.1:426398-438075 GCA_032468235.1 Pseudoxyrhopus heterurus | reverse complement strand
CTGACAACTGTCAACTAACCCCCCCCCCCTTTTTTTAATAGCTTTGGATTATTTGGATGATTTCAGTATAGTCTCAAGGCAATATTCCAAACTTAATGGCTTGTATTTTTCACAATTGGAATAAAACAAATCATTAGTACTATTTTTAAACTAAGCTATGAGAATACTTTTAAGAACTGTAAGTCACAGTGCCATAAATGAATTTGTGTGGTACAATATATCACCTTCTTTTACAAAAGCAGAATTATATTGAATTGCACTAATATTAGTTATGATCATGGTATATGGCTAAAATTTAAAAAATATTAAATTTGGAGGAATTTAAGAATGTACATTTACCTTGAGTTCTTCTTCCATTTCAGATATTCGCCTTTCTAGAGCTCTTCGTTCCTATAGTGAAACATTTGAAATAATGAATGTATAATTTTGGTAGATAGCTCTCATTTTATTGTACTACAGTCCAAGACTTTCACATTTAACCAGAAGCACGGTGAGGGGAAATTTGCAAGGCCAGTGCTGTGTAAAAACTAATTTCACTTTAAAACTAAGAAAATGTAAGAAAATGTTGATCATAGTCTATGCATTCTATTCAATAAATTATTTGTATAAATGTATACAGGCAATAATTTTATATTGTAAGTTTACTATTATTCCTTTAGCTAAATTTTAATGTATTGTTTAAAATACAATAGAGGTAAGAACTCAGTTAAAGGAAGCACAAAGCATAAGCTATCACAGACAAGCGAATGTTAGTTCACACACTTTAGTGTACCAGTAATATTGCATGTGAGTTCTTGACTTATTCTACTACAATTCATACCAAAAAGCGAAAGCTTTTACAGCTCAAATTTTGGTTGACAGTCTGCCAATGCTGTGAGCCCAGTTAAAAAGAATATGCTAAAACCTGTGCTGATCATTCATTTTCAAATGTGAAAGAGAAAAGCAAGTTATTGCAAAGTGTATATTAACATCTGCATTCTACAATGTTATGCAAAACAAGCAGCATCAGCTGAGTATGTAAAACTCTGGTTAGATCATACCGCCCCGTGGATACTGACTCTTGTCGGTCACCTTTCAGATACAAATCATTTGAATTTAGTTTAATCATAGTTAAGTGAATTTGCTGGCATATTTTCCCCAGTTTTAGAAAATAACAAGTAATGTAATACAATAATGATTCACTGATATTAGTTTCTAAATTTGCTGGTTACTTAACAAACCGGTAAAAAATGAGTTACTAAAATACGTTCATGTATAGCAGTGATAAGTTAAGTAACTGTGAGTTAATTGGCACAAGCCTGAAAAAGGCTACAAATTTATAAGGCTTATACTACCAACAGTTATCTTCGAAGGGAAACCCCATATGAAAACCAATTCTGTCCCTGTGATATGGGTACCATAGAAATTACAGCTCATGTTCTTTTGTATTTAAATCCTTTATTTAGATTTCTGGAACCCTCCGATAACTTTTATTTACAGAAGTTAAACCATCAAGATAGATTTATTTCTCTAAAAGTAGCAACATAGGATATAAGTTTTGACCACAAATAGTTGCTAATAGTTCTTGTTGTTAGGGATAGTTTCTTGTTTGTTTTATTGAATATAATTTTATTGGTCAATAGCTGAAATAAAATTTCTGTCTATCTAGTGTTTTCTATATTAATACATATTGTATATCTCTTGGAAGTATAAATGGAAAACATTTTTCTAGGCTAAAAAGGTATCCTGTCAGCCAGGTGTATGGAACCTTACATATTGTACTGGAATTAATTTTTTAAAAGGTTCTATATTGCAATTATCTAATCCAGGATTTTCAAACTGGGTTCAAAGAGAACTTGATGGGTTCCACATGAGACTAAGGGAAAAATATGAAATATATACATTTGTGTAAATAAACCACAAGCATAAGATCGGCTTTATTGCCAGTTTCTTAACAAAGGACTTTTGCCAATTGATCATGGGTCCTGTTTTATAACAACAGGTGCTATAGACTGAAAAAGTTTTAAAATCCCTGGTCCAGCCCACTGTGCTTTTAAAAATCATGCTGGTGATTATGACATCCCTGTATGACCATAGCTGTGGTTCTATTTCTGCTGATATTGATTGTTTCATGAGACTTATTAGATGTGAGTTGGCCAAAATCACTGTTCATATTGAATTTTATCCAAATGTAAGCAATTGTTTATATAGTCTGTAGAACACAAATACAATTGACAACTTCTATAAATGGAAATCCTATATTAAGCTACGTTCAGAGTATTTTATCACTCTGTAATTATGGTAAGAAAATACTTCATTGGGAAAGAAATGTTTTTCACAAAGTTTCTAAAAAATTAATTTTTTAGAATCTGGCATAATAAATTCCTAACTAACATCATCACAAAATTATCTAGTTATGATATCTGAATAATTTTATAGGGGAGTGAGCGAAACAGGAAAAAGAATCTGTTTTGAACTTGGAACGAATCTCCAGGTTCTAGAAGTTCTCCTAATGTCTTTCAAATCAGTTCATGATTCAGGAGAAGTGAATTATTTGGGGTTTCAGACAAAATAAAATCTGAATAGGGTGAATCCTGGTGCATCATCTTCTCTCTCCCTTCAGAAGATGCCAAAGTAGCATATACCACAGGCCCACTAACTGCAACCCTCTCTTCCTCTTAGCTGTGGCTATTGATGTTCCAGTGCAGCATATTTTATCAGCTTATCATCATCTTCTTCTTGTTATCTTTCCCTCCTTCCTCCCTCCTCCATAGGTTTAGGATGATATTGATCATATCACAGAATACACTCTATATTCATTTCAGCTGATAAGAAAAGTCAACAGGAACATTCCATGTTGAGAAGTACTGTCATGGAAGAGCATCTAGGAATGTAGAGTGATGGATAGGAGTTTCCAGCATTCAACAGGCTGGGGATGATGAAAATGCACTTGGATATCAGTGCTAGCCGAGGGGAAGAAAGGAGGGACACTAGGAAAAGTGTGGTGACCATGTCAGTGAAATATTTTAGATTGGGGTATCAGTGGTAGTGGCAGATAAAGGGAAGGAAAAGGGGAATGCACTGAGAAGATGAGGGAATGGGAAAAAAGGGGGAAATGTGAGTAGCATGTACTGTCTTTTTTCCCCTCAACTGCACTGCAGCTTGGATTTTTCCTCTCCTTCCATTAACTGCCTCTGCCCAGGAACAGCCATGTTCCATTCCATGTATGAACCAAAACACCTAAAACTGCATGTTCAGTTCAGTCACAGATCATCCAAAAGCAGCTGTTCAGTGTACAGTTGATGAATGGAGCATTTTGTACATCCCTAGTCTTTTCCAATTCAAATTATTATTATATAACATTTACACTATAGCAACAATAAAGATAAAAATTAAAATTAAAAAAGCTTACCCTTTTTTCCATTTCTAGCAGAGATCTATCAGCAAATCTTTCCTGTCTCTGAAATACATAAGTGATTGCATGCTTTCACAACAAATTTCAGTTGAAGAGAAATTAGGGAAAATTAAATAAGTTGTTGCATTACTATTATTTTTAACAACTTTTTGTGACCAGTAGCATGGTCACCAGAATTCCAGGTGGACACTTCCCATATGGACCACAAATCAGCATTAACTGCTGCTTAGGAACAAACGTAACGGCTTGGCCCTTGGAAGGAGAGCAACAATGAACTTCTTCCCCTCCTTCCAAAGGCCAATGCTTATTTCTGAATGTAGAAACGTTCTTATGTAGGTGAGTATTGAGTACTATTCATTCCTGTTAGTTTTGCACTCTGGAACAAGAGTTATATGCACAATTCTTATATTTTAACATCATGTCTCTTGGAGCCCACAAAGATAAACTCTATATTTGCTATGATAATTACAAATGACTATTTTAATGTACTGGTACAACATTTAAAATATATAAAACATTTTTTTTCATTCTCACATATAGAAAGAAGGTAATGCCACCCAAAACCCTTCCCCCATCAACTTCTTAAAGGAAGATATTGAAGAAACAAGGTGGACAAGCTCAACTTAGAGGAGACAGTTCTAGAAATACCTGGGAATTAAGCCACATAGGCTTTTACATATAGAACTTATACTTTTCTCTTTCTGAGCTGACGTACAGCTACTTTGTTTAGAGGCTACTCATTTAATGACTGTTTGCAAGTATAATAATCATCATCATCATCATCATCATCATCATCATCATCATCATCATCATCATCATCATCTGAAGAAACAGTGGACAAGAAGACTGTATAGACTGACTACAAACAACTGCATTACAAAGTAGCAATAATGGTGCATTAGAAGATCTGCAAGAGATACCAATTTGCCTGCAAGCAAGAAATGATGCCACCATAAAATACACAAAGTAATTGAAAATGAAGACACTAAAGTGTTATGGGACTTTAGAATTCAGACAAGCACCTCTATCACATAACATTCCAGACTTAACAATTGTCAATAAGAAAGACAAAAAAGTCTGGATAGTGGATGTGGTAGTATCTGGAGACAGCAGAATAGTAGAGAAAGAACTGGAGAAGATAACAAAATACAAAGATCTGCAAACAGAAACAGAATGACTGTGGCAAAAGAAAGCAAAGATAGTATCAACAGTAATAGGCAACTGCAATCCAAAAGAACTGGAGTACCACTTGAACTCCATCCACATTGACAAATTCACCATCCATCAATTGCAAAAAGCAGCTTTACTCAGAACACCTTCTATCCTGCGACAATACCTATAACACTATCAAACATCCACATCTGCCTATCTCACATTTTTGGGAAGGACTTGATAGATGGATAAAAATGCCAAATCCAGTCTGACCATCTGGCTGACTGTGCAATGAACCATAATAATAGAAATCATTTTCCAAAACACCGATGTGCATTTTAGGACCAAATTTTATGCCTGACAAGAGCCTTCAGTGTACAATTGACTACGGTCTGGTCAGTTTCAGGCAGAAATACAAGCTCACTGGAGGGTTCTAATCAACTAAGGTCACAGAATTGAACTTATTAACTTGCAGTTAGCACTTTTTCAGGAAACACTGGGCTGTGGAAAAGAACTGCTCAGGACAAGATAGGTTGTTTAAACAATCTCACCACCCTGGGAAGGGTCAAAAAAATGGGTTAGGTACAGAACACTGCATGAGAAAAGTTTATCTAAATGAAATGGCAGCAACCAGTGATCTTTGCAGCCTGTCTTTCTCTGAGTCATATATTCGCTTAGCAACCAGTATCTGATTTAAGGAATGAATTGCCGTCACCAAACAAGGAGAGGGTTATTTCTCATCTTGTCTTCCATTTTCCCCCCAACTTTGTTTTTTTGAGATTACAAAAAAAATGGTCTGTCCCAAGAATTCAGCACCATGCATCCTTCTTTAATTCCCTCAAACTTTAATCTGTAATAATATATTTTCAGATTTATATCCCTTCCTATGCCATGTGAATTTATAAACAGACTTATGAATAAATCACATATACAAAAATAAAGCCATTTATAAGATTGCCTAATCATAAAAGGTATTTAACTATTTGTGTATTTTTTTCAAACCAAACATTAAAAAGTTAGCATGGATATTATATTCCATGCAAACAGAGTAAAGCTCACTTTAGCTTTTCTGATATGTTATATGCAATATACTGAATTACTCCTCCCCACCAAGCAAACTTAAAGCAATACAGGATTTCATTAAAAATGCTGTTCATTGTACCGGTTCTATATGTATTTGATTCTCTCCAATATATTTGCCAATGAAAGTTTAAATGTACAAACCTGGGTTGCCTTTTCCAATTGCAGCTTAAGGTCCGTTAATTCCATGTTTGTATCATGCAACTGTGCTTTCAGTTTTTCATTTTCAGCTATAATCTGTTCGTAAAGCTAAAAAGTATAGATTTTTAAATAAAGTATTGTTTCAAACTTGCAAGCTAATTCTATATTGCCTGAAAGGAAGACTAGAGTTTTTCCCAAAATAATTTACATAAAATACATTATTATATAACAATAATATAATTTAAATTGCAAGGATATTTTATATTAAGAATCCATAATTGGACCATATCATATTTTCTGCAATTCTCTTTATGAAAAACAATATGATCAGTTCTCCCTTGTATCAAGTCAATGCTGTCCCCCACACACACACTTAACCACATATATGACTTCCTCCAAATGTCCTTATTTTGATACAGTAATTTACTTTAATTTGGAGACAGAGTATATGTATATATCAAGCAATCTAGAATTATTTCAGAACAATAGAAAAGTTATGATGTGCTACTACTATCACAATCAAATACCTTTTTAAAGTCAGCTGTATCTTCTTTTTCTAGTTTACTGGTGTATAATTTGCGATCTTCCAAGTAACTGTAACCGGTCCGTCCTAGTACTGAATCATAGCGATCTCCAGATGACCCTGTGTCGTATCTTTGAAATGAAAAGAGAGACAGTTTTGGTTTAATGGCTAAGGCATCAGACTAGAACCAGGAGACTGTGACTATGGAGATTCTCAGGTTATGGTTTTTCAGAGCTGAGGAAGCTTCTTGGAAGAGAAGTAAAATGTCTTCAAAGAAAAACCAGAAAGTCCAGTAGTCTCTTGAAAAAAGCACCTTTGGAACAGGAGACTGTGAGGTCTAGTCTAGACTTATGCATGAAAGACGACTGGTGACTTTGGATCAGTCACTCTGTCTTAGTTCAACCTAAATCACCAGGGTGTTGTTGTGAGGAAAATAGGAAGAGAAAGGTTCTCTGCATTGTGTTATTTATATAATTAATAAAGTAGAGATTTTAAAAGTCTTTAAAAATATCAAAGTATTCATAGCTGAATTCACGCATCACAAAGACCCGTGGTTTCCTTTATGCAAAACACAGTATGTTCAGTTTTTGTGCTTCTTCCTATCTAGCATGCTGAAATGATACGGAAACAAATTACCTTGTTTTATTGCAATTAATACGACAAAGTTGTGTTGCTTTTTATTATCAGTAGAATAGCACAGATGCAGATGTACTTCCTATTGCTACCTCTCTTTTTGGGAGTGTTTTCAGAGAAAATACAAACTGAACAACACCAGAAATGAAAGGTAAAGGGTTATTTAATTCATTCCCAATTTTTGCCTACTTGAACTCAAATTTAAACTGCTTGTATCATCAAAGTTTTAAATGAATATCACCTGAAAAGAAAAGCAATGCAAAGGAAACAAATTGATCAGAGAAATCAATAAGGAACATTCTAGTGTTTTTCTTTTTTCCTGAAGTAATGTATAATTATGTTATCTTTAAAAAATACTATTTTTTACTTTGCACTATCGAGATATATGCATACAATACACTTTATTACCACCAGCTTTTAAGAAAGCCATAAAGCCCTGCTCATTTACCCAATATGGCTTTTGAATGCATACTTCTTGTGATACGAATCAAAATGGGAATTGATTTTAATTCTTATGTTTTTGCATTTAATTGTGTCAAAATAAAGATATTATGCTAATGCCCTCCTCAAGTCCTACAACCAAAAAGCAAAACCAAAAGCATGTCTAAATGAATACAGAATTATAATTATTATTACTCATATTTATATGGCCGTCCATCTCATGCGATGCAATTGTGGCAGGTGTACAAACAAATCATAAAAACAATTTAAAAAAAATAGAGGAAGTACAAAAATTAATATCATTATAAAAAGGCTAAGACAAAGCAGCAAATTACAAACAATGAAGCCACCTCATCAAATCACCGTTCCCTTCTCACCCCAGACTTGTTAACAAAAGGAACTTAAGGGATTTCCAGAAGGTCGGTAGAGTGGGGTTAATCTCTGAGATGTTCTGTGATGTTGAATAAGATGAGTGCCATGGCAGTCTCCTGGGTCCTGACAGTTATAACTCCTTAGCATACAGGACCCATAACATACTTCTTCTGCTGGTGCTGATGGATGTGAAGATGTAATTTGGAAGAGATGGTCCCTCAAATAACACCCTATGATGGGCTTTAAAGGTTAAAACCAGCACCATGAATTGGACTTGACAACCAATGCAGCAGGCAGAGCAAAGGTGCAATGGGCACCACTCTAGTGGTAGATATAACTGCCAATGAAGGTTCCTTTTTTTTATCAGCTGAAGCTTCTGGACACAGTTAAAGGACAGCCCCATTATAGTAGTCTACCTGGGAAGTGACCAGAGCATAGGTGATCATGAGCAGAGCCTTGTAATCCTCGAACAGGCTCAACTGCTGCACAACACAAAGTTTTGTAATGGCTTCTATCTGAATGGCCACCTGCTCTTTGAGCAGGAGTTGTGAATCTAGAAGGACTATGAAGTTATGCACCGGGTCCATTTTGAGGTAGTGCAACACCATCCAGTAAGATGGCATAGTCCCAGAACTGGCAGGCCCAAAATCCAGAGCCACTCAGGTTTGAGAGTTCAATTAAAGCCTGTTGTTCCCCATTCAGCCCCCAAATGCTTCCAGGCATTGGAATAAGCATCAACAGCACTAATTAATTTATGAGGGACAGAGATGTACAAATACATAGGCTATCATCAACATATTGATAATACTTTACCCATGGCAATGGATGAGCACATTCAGTAATCTGATGTAGATGTTAAATATGAGATGAGAGAGAATCGATCCTTGTGTGGCACCCCACACAATAAGATGAAACACAGTCAATTGGAAAACACAATTGAAACAAGAAAGTCTACAATTAGATTCTTTTACTTCATTCCACCCATTCTATTTATAATGAACTAGCCGATAACCCGGCTTCGCCCAGGTATGTATGCCTTAGCAGGGAATGCTGCAGCCTACAATTCCCAGCATTCTTTGTCCGATTTGCATGCCTTGCCTCTACTGGCTGGATTGGCCGTTGCTTCTCGTCGGCTGCAGAGGCCAGTTGGGGTGTGTGTGTGGAGTTCAGCAGTCTTTTTTGGGGATAAATAAGGCCCAACGTCGTTCCTGACCACCCCAGTGTTTGTCTCCGGAGTGCAAGGTATGTGCCTGGCAAGTTTGGGCCAGATTCGTGCAGGCATGGAAGAGTCTATTCGGGACATACCCACAAACATACACACCCACAGTCTGTTTTATAGATATAGATTAGAATATTTATTGTGTTCTGTAATTGGGATAGTCAGTGGGAAGGGTAGGAACCCCTCAAAGAGCTACCTTTAAAAATATTTAGTCACTTTCAATATTTTGTAACCAGTTGAGCATTATTTTGTCAGATTTGCCTCTTAATAATGGATGCATCAATAATGGTATAGGGACATCTGATCTTCCATCAGCCTTGGGAAAGTTAATTTCTCAATGCTTCATTCCCTGGCATCCTACAACAATGAACGATGGAACTACTCCCATTATCTCCCACAACCAGATTTGAGAAGGATGACATTGTTAGCACATTTAAGATATGTAAAACTCTTAATGACCTCAAACCAGTACTTGAAAAAAAGAGATCACTAGAAGAGACTGTGTTATTAAAAACTGCAAAGGGAAAGAATTTCAGGACCTGGAGTTGTCATTCAAAATAGGCACAAATGACCAGGCTCATATGATTACATGTTAGGACATACAGACTTACATGAACACCTAGCTCTGATAAGAAATCGATAATGCTGGGAAAGCTGGAAGGAAAGAAGATAATCAGAAATAAGGTAGACATGATTGCAGTGCTGATGGGTGCTTCACTGGAAGAACTGAAGGGTTAAAATTGGGATTTCCTGGAAAAGTGGTCTCTAAGAGAGTATTTACCAACTTGATGGCACATAATCAAAAATAGAAAGAAAAGAATGTTCCAAAATTGTTTGGACTACACTGTCCTTAGAATTCCAGTGGAATTCAAAGAGGACAATATACCAACTGGAGCCGCATAACTCGCTGAAGTGCATTCGTTCAACCTGTATATGCATAAGAAAACAATATTCTGACTGGCCATCACAGAAATAAATGTCAAAGATGTGATAGGGAAAATAAAGCCAATTTGTAAACACAGGGAAATTGATTTTTTCTTAACATTTATTATTTATAAAGTAACAAATACTTTATTGATTCAGATCAGAAATATCTCACCAGGATTGTTGCACAGTAGGAATGTTGTGCAGCAGGAGTAATGGGCTAGATTCTAAGCAATAAAACTTTTAGGCCTATTCTATTTAAGTTCTGTCACTGGCATGCCATCAAATAATGCATATTCACCACAACCACAGGAACCATTTTGATGTAGCCTTCAGGATTGAACAAAGACATCTGCATTTATGACTGAAATATAAACATAGGGCTAGAGAAGAAAAATAAGGGGACCCCCATTTAATATGTTAATTTTTATCCTGACTGTTTTATTGTCTGGGTTATGCATTTTTATTTCAATGGCATACAAAGAAATAGGTTACAACAGAGATGACAAAGAGTAATAAACGTTTAAATGACAATTTCTTAAAAATGGAGACCTAGTGGGTACTTGCCAGTAATTTGGAAAATTACACAATTTTCATTGAATGAATATGCATCACTAATCGGAGACAAAAAGAAACAAATGAATAGTAGAACCATTTTGAACATATAAACTACTACTATTTCAGTTAGTACCAAGGAATTTCTACAACCAAAAGTTTTAGAGCTCGGTAAAATATCCCTTGGTTTCTCAATTCACTAGACTTTTTTTTCACCATTGAGCCTAACAATCTTTATTTGTTTCATTGAATTTTTAGGGCTACCTAAAAGACTCTGGGTGGCTCACAAAATCCAATACAAAGTTAAAACAATTAAAAACATAGACAAAGTAATATAGCTGGGACTAGAACAGCCACTAAAACATACCATACTAGCTATCTACCCATCATATTAACCTATTTTGTTTGTATTGCCGGAAACTTTGGAGCATTCAGGAAATTTAAATGTGTCCTGATTTTATCCATGAGTAGCTCTTTTTGGCACTCCCTGGATGCCCTCAGAAATAAAGCAAGTAACAATTAATTTACTAGTAAGTTATTGGACAGCCATTATTGCATGGAGAGCAAAAAAGACTATGGTTGAATTGGCTAGCCCTAAAGAAAATAAAAAAGAGAGATTCATTAAATACTAGGGAAAAAATAGAAGCATATATAGCATTTGAAGTCTCACATATATTTGGAAGAACTGAAATAATTTGAAAATTTGCAAGGAATTTGAAGTTTCTGACATTTTTATATAAAATGTTATAATTACAGTAGTCCTCGGCTTACAACAGTTCATTTAGTGTCTGTTCAAACTTACAAATGGCACAGGGAAAAAGTGACTTATAAACACTTTTCACACTTATGACCTTTGTGACATCCCCATAGTCACATGATCAAAATTCAGACACTTGGCAACTGAGTCGTATTTATGACAACTGCAGTTTCCTGGAGTCACATGATCACCTTCTGACAAGCAAAGTCAATGAGGGAGCCAGATTCACATAACTGTATTACTAAGTTAACAACTATGATGATTCTCACACCCAAAGAAACAGATGGCATTGATGTTCCTGAATGCACAAAAAGCCTTTGATAATGTAAATTGGCAATTTATGTTTTCACAATTGAAAGTAATGGTTTTTGGAGATAGATTTTCTAAGATGATTGAGGCGATGTATACCAATCAATCTGCAAGAGCAATGGTAAATGGGGAAATGACGGATAAAATTAGTATTCAGAAAGGCACAAGACAGGGATG
>JANHJO010002229.1:390321-418805 GCA_032468235.1 Pseudoxyrhopus heterurus | reverse complement strand
ACCTTGGAGCTGGTGGGATTCGATCAGCCAAACTGCTGATCTGCAGTACTGTGTTCTTAACCGCTTGAGCCACTGCAGCTCCATTATAGACATCACCCAATGTTTGATGCTGATCTTATTCATAATCCCCTCTTGCTTCTTCTGGAAATCCCAGAGTCACCCCCACGTAGAGCAAATGGATCTGGGCTGCCTAAAAAGAACCAGAGGATCAACAAATGGAAACCCTGAGTTTTCCGTTGCTGCCCTTTCATGGTTCACCAAATCTGACCGTCCAAGGTTGCTTTCAAAATACCGATTCTTGCCAAGGACGTGTCTCCCCGAGACAGTATTTATCTGTTTGTTTTTTGCCTAACCAAAGAAGTGCTTTCAGTTCTAGGAAACTGACAGCTGAGCTTCTGCCCAGATCCAGGTGCCCTGCTTGCTCAAGGTTCTGTTTTACACACACACACACACACACACACACACACGTGTTTCTTTGCAGTCCCCCACCCTGGAGACTGTGGCAAGAGCTGGCCCCGCTTCTTCCTCCCCCCCTCTCTGCGTCCTCAGCCGCAGCCCCGCAAACAGAAGCCACTGCCGGCTTCGCACAACAGGCCCAACCTGCTCCGGAAGCCGCTTCCTGGTGGTGCTCCGAATGATTATTCAAGGGCTTAAACCAAAGCGGAGCCCCAGGCGCCCAGAGTCCAAAGGAAACTGCCTGAAACTGACACCGTCTTCATAGTTAAAACACTGAAATGTTGTATCGCGCATGGCTTTGAGTTGAGAGAAGACGGTTACATTTGAATGTGAAATAAAAAGAGATTAAAAACGGTCGGTGTCCGTGGCAGATGTTTGGTAGGACCGTTGGGGTGAGACAGTCTGGCGTGGGTGGCCATAATGAACAAACAACGAAACCTTCGGGTGATGCAAAGAAGCTGAAGCGGGGCCAAGAAATCCTGCCTAAGCCTTGAGAAAGAGTGTTGCAGATGCACGTTTGGTGTGGTGGACAAACACAAGACACCGAGGAACCCCCAACGGCCGGAGAGGCTGCATGGGGCCAATCCCAGCGTTGAGCGGCTGTTGAACCCGAACGGGCAGAGCGGGGCCTTCTGGGCCGGAGGGGGGGCACGAGTGAGTGGGGTCCATCGCGTCAGTGGAGACCAAGCCAGGCCGTGAAAGGCGGCCTTCGAACCGGCAGAGGTTCATTCAGCTCCCTTCTTCGCGAGATACAGGAACCGAGTTCCTTCAAGGGTTGGCCTCCTGCGGGTCCCATCAGCCAAACATGTAGGCTGGCGGGTCCGCGGGGTAGGGCCTTCTCTGTAGCGGCTCCGACTCTTTGGAACAACCTTCCCCCGGAAATTAGGACCATATCCAGTCTCCTACCCTTCCGTAAGGCGCTAAAGACCTGGTTATGCCGGCAGGCTTGGGGCTGAAGTACATGACGTGTGAATGTGTATTTTTAACTTCTGTTTTTATACTATATTTTTATATCTTTTACATGTTTTTATTCTGCACACCGCCCTGAGTCCTGCGGGAGAGGGCGGTATAAAAATGTATTAAAAATAAATAAATAAATAAATAAACGTTTGGGACCCCAACTGAGCACCCAGCCCCCTGGCCCTCCCCAAAGCTGCTACCAAATTGCATTATTTTAATGCGACAGAAGGGACACTCTACCGGATGTCTTTAACGTAGGGCACCTTTCTGTTTTCTTGGAATTGCAACCTAAATGAAATCACATTTAACTTGCATCCAGACCGTTTGTTGTCGCATCCCAGCTGCCTTGGCAGATTCGGGGTTTTCTGCTCTAAAAGACCCTCGTCCTGAAAAAAACCTTGTGACCCTGTAGATGAAACAGAACGGAGAAGGAGAAGCAGCAGGAGAAAAGCAGGAGGAACGCAGCACCAGAGAAGTTTCTGCACTTGAAATGGGCTCCTAAATAAACGGGAGTTTGATGAAACTCGGTTCTTCCCATCTCTTTTAACCCTGAAGGTGATCCGTTCTGGGATGGAAGGTTCTGTTCCGACCTAGGCTTCCCAAAAGGACGAAGGCAACTCCTCGTTCCGAGAAAACCCCTTTTATTTTAGTTCAAGTGAATTCCTCTCCAGCAAAGTCCCAGCCAACAGTTTATCAAAAGAGTTCTCAATTAGGGACCTTTATCAGGCTTGGAGAGCTGCCAGGCTGATATCTTCCAAATGCTACAAGACTTGGCAAGTAGTCAGGAATAGATTCTCACCCTAATGAATTGAACTAATTTTCTCCTGCAAACACCCCTCCTCTTTTGTTCCTCTTTATTCCTTAGGGGAGGGGCCATTCACCGTCCACCTGTGGCTTTACTCCCAAGTTGACCCCTGTTCCTGAGCTGTTCCTGTCTCTTGGCAGCTCTGTGCATGCACGCACTGGGAACAGGATCCAGCTGCTCTTCTGCCCCACTGATATCCAACTCTGAAGGCAGCTGATACCTGTCAGACGGCCCTGGCCCCATCTCTGCCTCTGACGCAAAGCCCTCGTCAGAGCCTTCCCCAGACTCCAGGACTGGCCCATGTTCCTTCCCAACATCCTCACTGTCCGAATCTGCTGACAGCTCCACTGGCCGCCTGCGGGCCACAACAGATTTCATAATGGTAGGTTTTGGACTCCCCCTAGGCAACAAATAAATCACAACATGACGTGAATATTTAGAAATTCAGAAACCATCTGGTCTGGAAGGCAGAGGAATCCTTCAAGAAATCCCAAGTGAAGTATCCGATCGTTTGATAAAGCATCCAAGATGTCCTTGAAATTGGCCATGGACGAAAGCATCATTCACCTGCCTAAGGTAAGCGAATCAAACATCAGTAGCCGTCACAAGTGTCCAACTCTATGACTGCGGCAAAGAGGGATTGCTTCAAAGGACAACGGGGCATCAGCTACCTAAACTGGATGCGGCATTCCAAGTGCGGTCTTACTAAGGCATTATAAAGCGGTAGCATCACTTCCCGTGATCTCGATTCTTGACTTCCGTCTCTGCTTCCCCCCCTCAATGTGAAGGCACGTCCACATTCAAACGGGGTTGACACCGACTGAAACCTCACGGCTTCTACACAGCCGTCCCCACCAAGCCTTCCTGAAAAGCTCCTGCTATCCAAAGACCCCCAGGGCGAAGGATAAGATGGCAGGATCTGGATGCACCTTTGGCGAGAGAAAGCTCTTCTTAATTTATTTCTCAGAGCGCCCCGGTGTCTTTTCCATCCTCTCCGAACTCCGTTCGAAGTGAGTTGAACTCTGAAGTTCAATGGCTCCCAATGGGTGGCATTCATTCAGCTGCCACGAGAGTGGGGAGAGAGAGGGGGGGAGGGAGAGGTCTCCAGTAGCAGATGGCCTTTAAACAGGGCACATGCTCTCCTTAGAGCCTTCCCACATGGACCTCCGAGCTGCACAGGAGGAGAAAGACCGGCGAGAAAGATATAGAAGAGATGGAAACGAGCAGTGATCAAAAGTTTTTAAAAAAACTTGGCAGGTTTTGCTTAAATTCCCTTTCCTGCCAAGACAGGTTTCTAAAATCTGGCAACACTAACTGCAGGAGCTTCCCCAGGTAGGTGGCTCTTACGAAAGGTCCTACCACCTTCTTAGCAGCTCCCTAACGTTTCATGAGCTCCTTTCTGCGGCAGTCTTTGCAGGAGTTTTTCATCTTCCTTTTCAAAAAAAATATTTAATTGAAGTGTACTTGGAAAGCTCAAATGGTTGAGGATGCCTGGTTTGAGGTACCTTTAGTGCAGATGTGTTAGAGGGCAGGCTATCAGCCCCAATTACTCATAAGGTCCTGACCTCATAGGAGGCTTTGGTGGCTCAAGTGGTTAGAACAGAGTATATTGCCTATTTTATTTTATAAGAATGCGTTTTAAGATTTGTATTGTTTTTATATTGTTTTATATGATATTGTTGTGAGCCGCCCAGAGTCCTTCAGGAGTTGGGCGGCATACAAATATAATAAAATAAATAAATAAATAAATAAATTTTTCTGCTAATTTTAAAGAAAGGAATGATCATATTAAAATTATTACAACCTCTCCTCAATGACCACAGGCAGCTGGTAAGAAAAGTAATTCAAATAGCAAAAAGAACACAATACAAAATATTGACAAAATGGAGCGCAGCTAGTATACGAATCAAGTGTTTTAAAATACAATTATAACTATTTATTCTAGCTATTCCCTCCTGCTCCATATTTCATTATGAAGGGCTTTTTTTAACCACCTCAGTACTTAACCAATTTCATCATTTTTCTTTTAGTTTGCAAATGTATCCTTTTCTGTAATTGAGTAAAATCTCAGCAACTATTCATTGAATGCAACTATTGAAACTAAGGCAAAGTTTAGAAAAATGATGATTAAAATTTTGTTTAAAAAATGTGATTAATATGGTAAGACAAATACAATAGGAGAGAATAAATGTAGCTGAGACTTGGAGTCCTTGATGCTTTCTGAGCTTGTTTGTTTATTTGCAGACTTTTTTGTGATCAGTGTAGACCAGGGGTGTCAAACTCGATTTTACTGAGGGCCGCATCAGGATTGTGTTTGACCTCGGAGGGCCAGGGGTTGGGGTGACCATGGTGGGCATGGCCAGTTCGACATCACTCATGTCGGGGAGCACCTGTGGTGGCCAACTGTTAAGGCAGAACTTCCCTGAGACCCTCCCTCACTCCCATTATAATCTCCTTCTTTCCTTCCCTTCTTTTTCCTTCCGTCTTCATTCTCCTTTCTTCTTCCTTCCCCTCTTTCCTTATTTTTCCTTCCACGTGCCGCCCCCCCCCCGTGCTGTGCAGTACAATGAACATATTATCTATTCTGATAATGAAATGTCTATGGGAAAACAACCAAGCTCAGAGAGCATCAAGGACTCCACAAACAGCACATTTCCAGATCACTATAAAATGCCATCACTTCTTTATATACCGTATATTTTGGCAGGATCTAAAAAATACAAATCACACAATACCACCATTTTGTGAGATAGTGATAAGATACCAAAGATTGCTGTACCTGTGTGGATCTTCTGGATTGCCTAGCTTGTCTTGATCGAGCTTTTCTTTGGGATTCTGATTCTTCATCCCGAACTGGAGTGAGGTATGACCTGGAATGAAAGATCTGCTAGGTAATACTAAGCATAAAATAATTGAACTTTTAGATAACACACACATACGACGCACAGACACACAATTCCTTAAGTTTCTTGGTTAAATAGTGCTAAGGCTGCAAATTTCTAGGTTGCATTTCTAATTCTTTGATTAGACTTGAAAAGATGTTTGCATGATCATTAACCACACACACTTAGCTTGACACACTATTTTTATCCCTAAGTACTATGAAAATAATTCACAAGTCCTCAACTTACAATCACAAATGAGACCAGAATTTCTATTGTTAAATAACACAATTATTAAATGAGTCACACTCAATTTTACCACCTTTTTGCCACAGTTGTCAAATGAGTCACCTGCAGTTAGTTAATAACATGGTTGTTAAGCGAATCTGATTCTCCATTGACTTTACTTGTTGGAAACTGACTGGGAAAGTCACAAATGGGGATCACATGACCTTGTGACACTGCAACCATGATAAGTACGTGCCAATTGCCAAACACCTGAATTTTGAACACATGACCGTGGGGAAACTGCAACAGTTGTAAGTATGTGTACTGGTTTTAAATCACTTTTTTCAGTGCTGTTCTAACTTCAAACAGTTGTTAAATGAATGGTTATAAGTCATGGGTATCTGGTATATATAATTACCAGATAACTTTAAATTGTGATATCAAATATTCAGTCTTATAAGAAGACACCTGCAATACATTATTTTTTAAAAAAAATAAAAATACTTTGAAAATTAGAAACTTAAATTGGTTATTTGATTCTGTGAAATGTTCATGTGCATCTTGACATGCCAGTGATAATGATGAACAAATCAAATGCCTAGATTTTGCACTTACTTGCTTTTTAAGCCCTTCTTTTACATTAACTGGCTTTTTACATATAAAAAACTTGGAACAAAAACAGGCATTATATGCATCATGCACCGAATCTTACATATATTACATAACAACTGAGTTTCCATTACCTTTTTTTTTAATGAAAGTTATTCCTTTGTAAATTTTGTGTTGAGAAGGTCAAAAAAACCTTAAGAATTTATATTTACTGTTTACTTCATCATTTTACATTCTTTATTTAGGCAGGGATTCTATTGTAGAATCTTAAAAGTTAATTGTAGCTCTGAATATACATTAGAAGTGTGTTTCAGCACATGCACACTCACACAATTTATATGCATACATGTGTTTTTGTTGTACATCAGAATGGTTCCACAGAGTCATTGGATTGGAAGGAACCTTAGAGATTGCCTCGTCTAACCTCCCAGCACAGAGCAGCAATTGTATGAAGATGATTGACTGACCCGGTCCAGGGGAAAGCTCTGGGAAAGGCAGCTTTTTCTGCACTGAAGCTTTTTTAATTTAAAAACAAGGAAACTGAGTTCCCTAAGTTCGTATGATTTTCCTGGGGTAGGAAGAGTCCCAAAATCACCCCGCAAGATCCTCCACACAGCGGCAGTCTGCAAGTAGACTTGGGGAACAGCGCTCCAAAGTAGCCAGGTGAACCGTTCAGCTAGAGAATGGGGCTACTCTCTTCAAGATATTTAATACAATAAAAATATTGCTTGTGGGCAGGTAACTTTTCAACCATCAGAAAATTTACCATCAGTTTCAAACATGACTCTGGAAAGTTGCGTAAGTAGCAATTATAGAATTTATTAGATTTTAAAATTAATGTTTATTAATTAACACTGCTTATTTAAAAATATACTATGAACTTAGCTATTTGAACAAAAATTCTTCCTTTAAACTTTACTAATTCTAATCATCAACATCTTCTTTTAATGACCACATAATCCCTTGCTTTACTAATTTAGTAATTAACTTTACTAATTCTAATATTCTTATACAATCTACCAAGTTAGCTCTGTACAGCTACATGGCACTTTATGTCTTTTATTGGAAATCACACACATATTTTCATTTTAAATGAATAGCAAACTAAGTAACCATCATTATCAAAAATCACATATTTTAAGAACAAGGCTGTGATACAATTTAATTCAACTTAAAAACCATTTATAAATAATAAAATATTAGGATAGAAATTTATGCTTATAGTTTATTCTGACTTATTATTCACAATTTACTAGCCACTAGTTAATTTTTGAACTTTGATTTGATATTAATAATAGTTTAATAGTAGGATTGATTTAATACTACCTTGAAATGTTAGTTTAATTTATTACAGCTGAAGAATCTCTTATTTTCTTTCTTTTTTATTTTCATTTTTTTGCATTTCTATTTTGTAGTGTTTTAAATAGCTACTAAATCCATCAGCTTATAAAGGAAAAATAAATTCTTTTCATGAAAATTCCTCTCAAAAACCTACAAATAATGAAAGACCATGACAACGGAAACATTTAATGTCATTCATTATCTTAAATTTAAAATATGCAAGGAGTTACAGAAAGCACAAATAACATATCTTATTTTAGAAAAGTACAGCATAACTGAAGAGTGATTTGAATGTATATTTAGCAAGAAGCATACTAATATCTATCTATACAAGAAAAGTAATATTTTTATAGTATTTACACACCTGCGTCTCTCCCTGACTTCTGAAGATGACACAGTACCAGTAGTAGTTGTAGTCAAGGCAGTAGTAGTAACCCCAGTATTTACAACTGAGGGTGCAACAGGAACAGTCAGTGCTGTAGAAACATTGTCTTTGTCTTTCTCAGTGCTATCGTCAGCCCATAAACGATTTGAGGTACTACAGGATCCCGGCAAAAACAACAACAGAAAAAGAAAAATGGCTAAGCAATAAAAGCAGCTCATTAAAAGAGTGTGATACAAAGAAATGATTTTTTAATTTTTTTTTAAATATGCAAACTTGCTAAACACTGCTTTAAAATTATCAAAATGGTCCAAGTGAATTTTACTAGACTATCTTTTCACTTTATTTCTCAAGTACTGATTTTATTATTATGCAATCATCATCACCATCATCTTTTAACAACCCCCATAATCCCTTGCAGGATGTAGTCTGGGCAACTGAATGGAGCTAAGTGTTTACTGGCCAGATGGCCTTCCTGTCACCAATGCAGAGTTATATTCAGCAGGTATATTCTCATTGTGCCCAGAGAGAGAAATATCTGCCTCTACCTAGGATTGAACTCATAGCCTCCTCATTGTGAGCTGAGAGGTCCACCTCTAGGCCACCGAACCATTCATTTTTTTATTATTATGCAATGACACATAGCTATTCTTTTTATGTGAATATTATTTGGATTTTGAGCCAGGGATCATATTTAAAATGATGCATTGAAATTTAAACATAATATGGCTAAAATAATACACTGAAAAAAATGTCAAATTATATTAGCATGTATACTCTGCCAGTTGGAGATGCTTTAGACTGGAGGTGGATGGTGCAATGACAGAGAAGACAACACCCATCATGCCTCTTGAATCTGTGATTTTTAGTCTTAATACTTGTAATTTTAATTGTTCTTTAATTTATAATTGTTTTTATATTTCTATTTTTATTACATTGTAAGATGCCCAGAATTGCTTTTGATAGCAAATTGGGCGTCGTATTTAATAGTTAAATAAATACTTCAGTTGAAGCTATGTTTCATTTCTATCATCTTCAGTGCAAAGAACCCAGATAAACTAGATAAATTTCCACTTCTTGATCAGTGAATAAATATTAATTATCCTCAATCATAGCTAAATCATATTATCATAATTGGATATACCCGCATATCCCAAATAATGCTATGAAAGGGGCAGAATAGCAGTATATAACCCATGGTTTTGATTTCTCCCTAATCATAAGCACATAGACACAAGGACCTCCTTTGAATTATATTTACTCATCCTATCAGGTCCTGCAGGAGAGGCATGCTCCGAGTTCCATATACCAAGGAATGTCATCGGAAAGAGCACTTTTTCTATCACGTCTTTGGAACATGATCACCCTCACCCCACCCCAGAAATCAGAATGGCTGACTTTTCATAAAGCCCTGAAAACATGGTTTTGCCATCGGAGGTGAGGAGTTAGAATACACACACAGGGCTTTTTTAGGAATGTTGCCCTCCAAAAAAGCAGATATGGGAATTACAATGGGTCAATCTAAAAGCTTTTTTCTGGTCTCTCGGGGTAAAAGTAAAATGGAGACTGTCAGAAATCATTCTGGAGATCAATATCTCTGGCAACTTACTTAAGCAATGTTCAAAACCCACAGAAATCAGTGTATTAAATCCATAATATCTTAAAGTACAAATAAGTGAATTACGTCAAGAAAAAAGGAATTCATCTTAGAATCAGAGCACTACTACAACTTGAATTGAAAATTAATTTAAGTGTACATGTGGTATTACTCTGGCCTCAAATGCTTTTAATCCACCTGTAGGCACAAAATCAGCACAAAACTACAGGCCCAGTAGCTTATGCACAAAAGCTCACATTAATCTCACCTGCTTTGCATGGCTGATGTTGCTGAACCTGTTGTGGCCTTTGCAGCAGTGCTTGTACTAGAAAGCAGATTTTTCTGAAGACCAGTGAGAGAGGTAACAGTTGATATAGATGTAGTATTTGGAACACTAGTATTAATCAAGTCATCTTGTCTTCTACCAAAGGAACTGCTACCAAATAAAAAAAATTGAAATATTTTTACACTGATTATTTTTTGACCAAATGCCAATTAAATCCACTAAAATGAAAAATGATAATTGTAATACATGACTACTACTTTTTCCCTCTTCTAGACATGATTACACAGTCTAAACCCAGTAAAACAACATGCTTGCATATATGCATGTAATACTATGGCATATTTATCAAATGGCAATGATGTAATTATTAATACTATTTTATATATTTAATAATAACTATAATTACAACTATGCAGGTAAAAGCAAGCAAATGAAATCCATTAAAAGGCATGTTTTAAGAAACCAAAAATTAGTAACTTATATCTACTATATACTGGTTATAAAGTAATAAAAATTATAAAACAAACTCATTAGTGAAGAACCGATACCTATCTAAAACATTCATATCAATGAAAGGCAATCCTATTTCAACTGTTGCTTCCAGTAAAAGGAAATACAATATTCTTATATTTATTTAGTTCATTATATTATGGAAGACTATTTTTTAAAAAAAACCAGTGAATTACATAAAATGTGTCTTTTAGTTATTAATATCAAAAGAAAGACAATTCTAAATTTAACATGATTCCTGACAAAAGAAAAGCAAAAAAAAATTAGAAATCCAGAGAAACACCTTTGAGAGAATAATACCTATTCCCCAACATCTCATATGTGAATATGCTGATACCAAAAGACAGGGGATAAGATCAAAATCAACTTTCCCATCAAACAAGTACAGAAATCACTGTAGTAATGAAGCAATTGTTATTTTTCATTTATGGAAAACTATTTTTATGTATTCATATATATTACATATACTAAATATATTATTCAACTGTATATTGGAATATATTAAAATAGTTAAATGTTGCTTTTCTTTGAATTTCTCTTTGATTAAATTATATTCAAAATCAAGCACTCTATATAGCTGAAAGAAAAATGTTAATATTCTTTTACATTCTTGCTTTCTGGAAAATACTTCATATTATACCGTGTTATTTATTTACCTTTTCTGATAGCTTGAATTTAGTGATGTGGTTCCTTCATTAGAGATATTTTTCTTTGCATCTTCTTCCCATTTTCTTCTAGTATAAGAACCACTACCACGTATTATACTGGCTGAAGAATCCCTATTTTCTTTCTCTTCAATATCTGATGTACTGGCCAGCCGTCTTGGTATTGTAGGTGCCACATATGCAAGCCTGGTTGTTTTTGTATCTCTCTCCTGAAAGAATTTTTAAAATAATATTTCAGTTACAACCAATTTAAAGTTTTATTTTTTTAAGAACCAATTTCTTTTGTGCAATAAGTATATTCACTCTTGATATATTCCATGATAAATTTACAATTTCTTCCAATCAATTTTACAGAAGAGTAAGCTAAGGCTTCATGAAATTAATCTAGGGACTGTGTATCTCATGCTCTTCCCCTAAAGTATCATCATCAGCTGACCATGCTTCTAAACTGGACAATCAAGGCAGATTTTGCACAACAGAATTAATGTACCTAAATTTGACATTGGGTCCCAGAATAAAGAGAAAATAATATCAAAGTATTTCAACCTTCCGGGACACTCCATTACAGATCTTCAAAGAAGCTAGTTTGGAACAAAGAAACTTAATCAGCACGAGTGAGTGCGAAACTGCTAAACTCACATGCTTCAAGAACTTCTGGACTGTGTGTGCATATCTTTCTGTTTGTCTTATCTATCAAATTTATATGATGTCTTGTCTTATAATTAATAAAATTTATTAATTTGATGAAAAGATAGTACCAGACTCTTTCTGATTTATACTTTAAAATACTTTTAAAATTAAAATCTAGAAAGCTGATTACTTGCTAAATCTAAATTACACCCTCAAACTTCTGAATAAGACTGTTTTATTACATTGAAAGAAAGCAGTAAAAACTTTGTATGCATATTAGTAACAGACATCTAGGGAGAGATGGAAGAGATGCCATAATCTTTCTGCAAGACACTATTTGCATATACTAATCAAGAATCACACAGAAAGATACTGGAAGCCCTGCTCCTCACTGAGGTTTTATGTTTCAAACTGACTTTACCATTCGTGCAGGTAAAGACCTTAACCCATAAATTATGGACATAAAAATCTGGTCTGCATTTTCATAGTCTGGCTTGCATTCAAACAAGTACTGCTTTGGTTTGAAATCACTACCAAGAGTAACTTAATTAACAATAACTTAATTATGCTGCAAATTTTGGAGGAAAAGTTACCTTGTCTTTGTTATCTAATGAAGATGACAATCTAGGGCTTGAAGCTGAACGTATAACACCTGTTGAATCTTTTTCTTTCTGAGTTTCTTTGCTAGCTGTAATTTCTGCCAGAGCCCCGTAACTGCCAGTCTTTCGAAGACCCAATCTCCAAGAAGCAGGAGACTCATCTTTTCGTTCTTCTTCTTTGGGAGAAATCTTAGTTGAAGTTGGAAACTGCAAAACACAGAGTTGCTTTTTTATAAGCTTGCTTCCAAGCATTCACCATGCAGTCAAACATTTAAGAAAGGACATGCACAGACCAGAAAACAAAAAATTCTAGAATCTCAACAACAATAACAGGTTTTCTGCTCTGTTCACTGACAAGTATACATAAATCAGAAAAATAGCATCATTCTGCTAAATTACATTGCAACCACCTTTAATACCAAAACAAAGAATATTGGCTAAAATATAAGTTTCTGTGTTACACCATGAAGGTATGATACACAATCACACAATGCACACTTAGAGAACAGAAGTTCAGGCAAGCAACTCTATTTTTTGCTTTGTGGAGATTATGAAGGTTAGAACTCTACCTTGTTCAAACCACATTTACACAACATGGATGCTATATTTAAAGAATATAGCAATTAATCTTTGCATTCTTCCACTTATCTTTATAAAACCTTAAAGATGCAAAAATAAACATTACAGATGACTTCATCAGAGGATCATATACAGCAACTATCTGAAGCCTGGTTCAAAATTACAGTACATAAAATTTGTTTCCATATAGATTATTTGGAAACTAATTCTAGCAAGCCTCCTTTAAAAAAAACTCTTTAAAATATTCTGCTACCCAGGATACTGTCCCCCCACCCAAGGAATACCTTCCAAATAATGCAATATTGAAAAATATATTATCTTCAAAAGTATTGCTTTGTTAATACTCTTATCCTCCTTCCAAAAATGAAAGGCAGGGTTCCTTCCTGGCCAATCAGCAGCAATGAAAAAGTTTAATGATTAAAGTATAACTATGAAGATGCTGGATCTCCTATGTGCAATAATATTGCAATATTGGCTGGATTCATACATTGCACTAAACTGTGATTATGATGTATCACAGTTCGTCAGTAAGATGCAATGGTTTGGATTGCAACAGTGCAAAATATTAAACCATTAATGTGGCTTTGTATAATATATGAATGCAATATTTCTGGTAGTCCATAGAATAATTTGTTTAGTGCTTTATTTTATAACAAAAATATTTATTTAAGCTGAGAAATAAGGTCAAATAATTGGGATGAATGCAAACAATAATTGCTTCTGTCAAAATTCAAGAATTTGAACCTTTTAAACAGGTCACATAAGACACTCTAATTTTCAATCATTTTAATTCTATAATTTTGTGTTTTATGAGGCTTTTTTCAAATACGTATTTTATATTTCTGGAGAAGAAAGAAAAGCTTCATACCATTTCCTGAGCAAGTTAAAATTTCAAAATAACTAATTTTTTTTTTCCAAAGGTTAGCTTTAAATGTTGCACTATGAATACATACTTGCCATGATGCAAAATAACACTGTTTAAAATCATGCAATTATAATGCCAACATTTGAATTAGCAGTTGTTATTTGGCAACCTGGAAAAAGAAGCTAAACATACAATGCCCTCACCAGAGACTTTTCACCTTTACTTGGCACAAGAATAATGCCAGTTCTATGTAAACCCTGCCTCCATGATGTAGGATCTACAGTGTCCATCACAGGCATGAGAGGAGAGGGAGAGTCATACTAAAGCCAATTGGGACAAGACATACAAAAGAGATATAAAGATGGAAGAAAAAATGGTATTTGTCTTAAAAAGCTACATGCATCTGTACCCTATTTATTTTTCACAAAAATGCACTAGACACTTCATTTAAATTTATTCCATCGAAAGTCCCTAATGACAATAGAATTAATTATTGAATTATAGAACTAAAATATATTAAAATGTTGGTGTAAGGATTCACAAAAGTTTCTCCTCATCCCTTGACTCTAGACAACATTCTTGAATGAAGAATCCACTTTAGTACTTCCAATGTTGGAAGAACCTCAACCATACAGGAAAAGGAAATAAAGAAGAGGAATTGGAAGAGAGGGAAGGGTGAGAAAAGCAATAAAGGGAAGTCAGTGAGTTGCAGAAGAAAATTGATACTCATTTTCTTTTTCTGTTTCCTTTTTTACTAAAGATCACCACTACTTGATCAAGTTAACAGAGGCAAGCATAAAAGTTCCCTTAGTATTGCAACTAGATGTGAAAATAGTTGAAACCTACTGTTATGTTATATATTAGCTAACCTAACTGATGCTTCTCCATATTCACATAATATATAGAAAAGTACTGATGTGCTATGTTCTGAATCTAAACCCAAAAGATGCTTCAGATTATATGTATCAGCACCTCATTAAGGAATACACAATAGCTGTGCTTCCCAAGAAAATAAGTGTTCAGTGTAAGAAAGTGACAAAACAGTTTCAGAAAAGGTGTGAGCATGCTATTGGCACTTCCTTAGCTTAGAAATATTTTTTCCTTGGACTGCAAAGTTATCATGCAAGTGCAGATAGACACATCTTCTTTATAGATGTGCCAAGAGATGCAGAAATGCTCTGAAACTTCTTTTCAGCTTCAAATCTGAAGCACACCCTATCCCTAGAGAGTTATTGAGATTTGCTGAGACTATTTGTAAAGGCTATCAGGAATTCTTACTCATTAGGGTTTTTTCTTTTAGGGTGTTCTCAAATCTACTGGCAAATTGACAGTTTTAACTAATTGACAGATCTTTAAATTGAGCAAACTGAGAACTGACACATTAGTTTTTCATACCCAGCATCTAACAAACCTTGAAAACTACACACTATTTGGACAAAAGACCATTAAGGAAAACCAAGGATTGTATGTTAGACTGGGAAACTAAAAAAAATATTCTAGAAAGAAATGGTAAATATTTCTGAATTATTGCCAATGTAGCTATATAGTACAGTAAACACCAGTGTTCAGCCCAATTTGTAGCATTTAAGATTTCATGAAGGTTTTTTTAATAGTTGGTAAGTAATTAAAATTCTTGTTCTTCAACATATAAGCAATACAAAAGCTACATATTTGTTTATGGCAAAAGTATGTGAACCTCCAGGATTGTAAGTTAGTTTACAGGGAAAATTAGAATCAAAGTCAGATCTTTACAACACGTCTATGTGGAAATGTGTCATGCTTAAAGAAAAGTGATCAACAGTTTTTAGAAACGTTTAATTGCAATTATTGCTGCTCCGGGGGGACATATCAGTTACTGAAAGAAATGGTTCACATACTTTTGCCATTCACAAATATATAGCATTGAGTCATTTTCCTCAATATTATTTTCAGTATTATTACTTTTTGTCTCTTTTGTTTAACTAGGTTTCTTTTACCTAGTTGTAGGACAAACCATTTTTAGATCATTATTTTGAAAAAAAAATACTGAAAATCCAAAAGGGTTCACAAACTTTTAAGCACCACTGTACATGTTAGGCACCAAAATTTCCCCTGAACTTATACGTGCACATTATTCACATATAGCACACGTTTATTTAAACATTGCCACCGCACAGGAACATTGCCACCGTCACTGTCCACCTAAGTGATTCTTCTGAAGACAATTGTTTCCCGGTTGCTAAAGGGAGTGAAGAAGCACCAATATTAAGAATGGAGACTCTTCCATCCAACAATCTATTCCAGACTCCTGCTTTTCTACTACTTTGAAACAGAAAAGCAACAGATCTGCTTCCTGTCAAAAAGAAGCCAGGGCCTACTGTATGTGTGGCCTATGAGTTATGGATTTCTTTAGTTGACAGTGACAATTCAACAATACCTGGTATTTCTTCTCTCAATGGAAGTCAAGGCTTCCCAACAGGAAAGTGGAAGTGTTGGCACCGCAACTCCCAGAATTCAGAACTAGAGGAGCTATGCTATCTGCAAATTCTGGCAGCTGCAGTTACTAACGTACTTGTAGGTGCCAGATTGGCAAAGTGTCTTATATCATTAGACTGAAAAAATAATGATTAAAATTTTGCTTTTTAAATAGATATGTAGTTACATTCAGTAAAATGTTCACTAGTAATTGAATAAAAGCATCTTTTACCTTTTTAAGAGGGGATGTAGGTGTCACTTGACCAGTAGGAACAGATGGTGTTACAACAATTGAAGAAGCTTGCACATTGGTGGTACTTGAATTATTGGCTGTAGATTTGTTCTTTTCTATAAAAAAACCATTCACAGTTTATATAATATAAATGTTGTACTGTCTGTAGCTATCTCATTCTCTCAAAAGGCATTTGTTTAAACCCCAAAACTAAAGAGTTAATTTTGTTAAGAAATATTTCTAATTATTGTAACTACTTGCAAAATTATCATCAAATAGTACTTATGACAAATCCTCATAGTTCTGGCCATCCCTGCCATTATAAAATCATATTTGAATGCTTGGTGCCCATCTCACAATTATGATGTTACAACAAGCTATGGTCACATGATCATTATTTCTGATGTTCTCTGACAAAAACAAGAGAAGCCAACAGGAATCTAGAAGTTGTGGTCATGTGGTCTCACTTAACAACCTGCATAAGCCTTGTTTAATGGTGGCATCCAGGACTATTGGAATTGCTGCCACTAAACAACATGGTCATGTGACATTGTACTTTTACAAAAAGTGATAAGCTGTCATAAGTCACAGACTACTTGTAGTGGCTACTTTAAACCACAAAACAAGATTCCATCTTACTTGCAGGTTGAGGAAGAGGAGGGGAGGGGAACATTATGAGAGGAATGCTCCCCACAATGTATTCTCATAGCAGAAAACTATATTTTGCTATTAAAAACTGATCAAAATATTATATCATTCCTGGTACTAATTGACAATTGGATGCAACAAGAAAAGTGTTATTTTAATTAATGTATTCATCTGCTAAGTTACCGATGTGTTCTGAGTAGTGGATGGATGTTTACAATAAACATTTAAGATAATAATACAAATATGATAAAACACAATGCACAAAAAAGAATAGTGCAAAAGTCTAAAAGCACAAGAATAGCTCCTAAATGGCTAGAAACATATTAGGCTAATGGTGATCAGTAGGATTATTTTCTTCCAATCAAGTTTACAGGGCACACAGCCTTAATAAAGAAAATGATACAGAATTTCAGGACATTTTTAATTTTTGGAGCCTATTAGAATCTTAATGTACCATTTTAATGTTTCTTTTTAATAATCTTCAGATATCATCAAATATCAGTAGTAGAATTCATAGTTTTCATGAGCTGCAAAAACATGACTAGGAAACAGTTTTTGATTGTCAATCTCTGATGTAAGAGTCAGGCAAAGTGGAACGTTGGCTCTCAATCCCAAATGTAACAGTCTTTCATTTTTTAAAACCCTTAACAAAGGCATCCAGAAAAATAATTGACTACATGGGATATAATTATATACAATATGTCAATATATAACAGTAAATATATTTTAATAACTAAGCAAATATTCAACAAATTGAAGTACAATCTAGTCTCAGTGAATGGATACTGAATCACATTGGAGGAGGGTGAAAACCTGACAATTAGGGAATTACCTTTTCATGTTCAGCACATTTAAAAAAACTAATATTCCCAGTGCTTTTCATTAAAAAATGAAATACTGATGGAGTTGAATCCTGTCTATATACATATTATGCAAAAGAGGTAGTATAGTAGGCCTCTAATCCATCTAGAATCCTTTTACAAGTACCAGTACCTACAGTAAACCTTTGAATCTACCTTATAATAAATAATTGGAAGAAAAAAGAAAGTACAAATTTGGAACATAGAGATTCAGCTTCAGGGAAAAGTTAAGTTCTCTAGCATGCCAAATAAAGTATGATGAAAGTCCTGTTGATATTTTAAAATCTCCAAGTTTACATAAATTAATTCTTGTGTCACAGTCATATTTTCCTGGCACGAGACTGCATAGTAGGAACAAAGAAAACATAGCAATGGAAGTCATGTAACTCAAGAAATGCTGAAGTGATGAGTCTGAACCTTCCAAGTCATTCTTCATTCTTGGAAGACATATATGTACAGTGCAGCAAGATTTTCAATATTACATTACTATAATTAAGTGAACTAAAAGTATACCTTTTTGGTTTGTCATTTTAAAATTAATCATATTGCTCTATATAGCAAAACCATAAATGAATTTTGTAGAAGTTTACAAGGCTGAAATTGTTCTGCTACAACAAAAATTAATTTTCCAAAGCACAGCCTTAGCGAGAAATATCTCAAAGACCAATTTATGCATTACTTTTTAAATAATTTTCTAGCTATAGATTAATTACTAGACTGCTAGAAATAATTTTCTAAGCTAAGCTTCCAGTATATTCACTGCAAACTGCTTGTGTATTTTTTTAAAAATAGCATATCCAGTATTTTGTGTATAAATGTGATAGATTATTCTCCTTTATTAAGATTAAAAACAAGTAATTAAGTTATTAGTGTACAAAATAAACCAATGTATTTTGCATAAATAGAGCACTTTGAAGCATATATTTAATTTTCCCACATCCATTTGTTGAGACTTTCAACAAAATAATCTCAACATGCATCACCATTGCTCACTTATCTTTCAGGCCACATTTGACCTTAAGTGATGGAGACAGCAATTTTAAACAAGCTAACTTTAGCAATGCTGCATGTTTTTGCGAAATCAATGCAACCCACTATCTTAGAAGCCTCTTTATGATAATGTAAGTGCATGTAATCTTTGATTTTTCTACTCTTGCTGCAAGACTTCTTACTCATTTTGTTTTCATGTAATATAGCACCTTGTTTCTTATAAGTTACCTAAGTTCCTAATTACCTATTTGTGAAGCTAATTGAGCTGTTCAAAAATTATGTAAAGATGTTTTAAGAACATGTAAAATATGGTAAGAGATAAAAATTGATCCAATGCAGTATGAGCTTTCTCTAAAAAAATTAAAAATACTTAATGCTTTCCATCTGTCCCTCAGCATCAACTCATATTTTTAAGGCAGCAGCAAATATAAAACAAGGAAGAAACAAACAATGAATTAAAATAAGGTGAAAATAAATAAAAAGGTAACCGAAGTATTTTTCCACATTACCTGTTTCTGCTTCAGATTCTGAATCTTCTTCCTCATCTTCTTCACTAGAGCAACTGGATTCATCTTTTTTTCCTTCTTCCTCCTCATCACCCTTTTCTTGTTCTAAAGACTCAATGTTTGATGGATTCTTGTCTTGCTCAATGATCAAAGTATCTTTACTGGAACATTGATATTATAAATATTTATTTATTACTTTTAGGGGGAAAAATGAATAGCAAGGTAGACCGTTTGATCCACAGCATATTCTAGTTCGAACGTGTAATCTTAATCCTTCTTTGCCCCTCTCCCAATGTTAGTTTCAGTTTAGCTACTTACTTTTTAAATGATTTTTGAGACTGATTATTGTCCATGTTGGCTGTTGTTTCAATTAAAGGTGATTTCTTCTCCTTCTTCTCACTATGAAGCTTTAAGAGAAGTTAAAATACTTAATTAGATTTTTAATTATTATAAGTAAAATTTACTAGGAATGTTCCAGTATTATTAATTCAAAAAGTAAAATCCTTTAATTTTTCAAAACTAATTTTCAGCATAAAAAGCAACCCTGACCTGGAGCAAACAAACTGTCCTAAAACCATCCCTATCTCTCATATCATATAAAGATTTCCATAAATACAAACGCAGGATAACAATAAATAAAATAGAAAAAAGTAAAATAACGCTAGCTCACAACCAATAAATTATTTTATTATAAAGGATCCGGAAGTATTATTAAGAGAAACTACTATGAAAGTGAAGTTTTTGTGTTTGGTAGCAGTAGTAATATAAGGATTTCTGGAACTTCAAAATAGCTAAGAACGGGCAGTTATTAGAAAATGGAGTCTTGGGAGTTAATACCTAACTCCCTGAGCAGAAATGAATTCCCATCAGATCATATGTTGCTGTAGCTTAATATGGAGAAGGCACTTTCTTGCTCATAGTGGTATATCATGACAACTTATAATATGGGGCCACAAGCTATAGCTGACAGCTAAATAAAGCTTTGAAAATAAGATGGACTAATTCTACTATGTTTAAACTTCTTCCCGACATCTTATAAAGCTAAAAAACCAAGCAGTGTTTCTCTTTTGGGAACAAGGAATAAATACAAACCTTTCCATGCTGCTTGAAGTAGGAAGTAAATGTGGTCTCAAAAAGAAAAATACAGAAATCCAGATTTTTTTAGTAGTGTGCTCGAAAGTCCAAAACATTAGCAAGACGTAAGTTTAATATATGCAAAACATTCTGTGCAGTGGCTATTAAAATATTCTATTTGAACAGCTCTTAATTTGAACTCAATATGAACATGGATGTCCTTTTGTGTTAGTTCTCTATATTCTAATATGAAGCTTCATATTGGTTCACATTTTGTTCTTGCACACTAAAACAGCTTACCATGTTTTGTTTCTTTTGAAGCTCTTCTAAATAACCTAATATGTCTTCGTCTGCTACATCAAATGCTGTTTGACCCTATAGAAGAGGGGGGAAACAGATTATGGCGCAATTAAACTAATAACCACAAAGAACAAGAATTTGCCAGCAGGAAATCTATTAAACCTGCTGGCTGTAGATGCCAATGTATCCTCAACTGCTGCTTGAAGTACCTGCCAAATTCCCTCCCACGATTTGAAAAAAAAAGAGTGAAAATTAGCAATCATGTTAACTGTAGCTCTGATCACTAAATCTTACAAAAGCCCTAAATACATTCTAAAGAAATTAAAATCAGAGGTGCAGCTTAAAACTTTGTTTTGAAACACCATCAGTTTTCCCATCCTCCACAAAGAAAAAATATATTGACATAATCTGGGGATTCTCCTGGACTCATGATTCCTGCTTGAGGAGCAGGTGGCAGTTATGGCCAGGAGAGTCTTTGCACAACTTCAAGTTGTCCACCAGTTTCACTCATTCCTGGACCAACATGCCCTTCACACCTATGCCTTGGTCACCTTCTATCTGGACTATTGTAATGTACTCTACATGGGGCTGCCTTTGAAGAATATCCAGAAGCTTGAATTGATTCACAATGCCACAGTCCAAACAGTTTTGTGCAAGCCTAGACTTGTGCATGTGTCATATCTTTTGCGGGAGCTACACTGTCTGCCTATCTGCTTCCAAGTACAGCTCAAGGTGCTGGTTATCACCTTTAAAACCCTACATGGCTTTGGGCCAAGCTATTTGAAGGACTGCCTCTCCCCTCAAATCAAAACTTCATTATGGCCATAGACCAGCATAGGAAGAGTAAAATATAAAGAATTAGTAATTTTAAAAGCTAAAAATTATTTTTAAAAAATCATGTAAAAACATAAAAATCAATATATGGAAAACTAGATCTATGAATTCCTAATACAAAACTTAATTGCCTCTTCCCTATTATATACACCCAGCCCAACAGGATGGGAAAGCAGGATATGTCCCATCGATTAGGGATGTACATCTGGTGGGTCCACGAAAAAGCGCCTTCTCAGTGACCGCACCTTCTCTATGGAACATCGTTCACCCTGAGATACAGTTGGTCCCCATCCTCTTGCTTTTCAAATGGCCCTAAAAGCATGGCTTTGACAGCAGTCCTGGGGATTACAAATGAAGATGGAGCCAATCAAATGGCTGGTTTGCTTGCAGGATAGAAATTTTTATGGGTTTTTATTATGTGGTGGATTTTTAAATGTTGCAAGTCTCCCAGAGTCACCTATGTGTGAGTTGGGCAGCTATATAAATTTGTTAAACAAACAAACAAACTCTGGTGTTCTCAGAGAGTTATTTCCTGAACCCACCCATATATTGTGGCTGATCTATGTTCAGTGACATTAATGAAATAAGATGAGATAATACAGCAAAACTAAATGGCCTATTTGATCCAATAATAAATGAGAATAGGAAGTATCTGATGAGTAAAAAAGGGTTGTTTCGAATACCTGGTTAAAACACAGATTACAGATGACCAAGGAATGAATAAAAAACATGATTTTATTGTTTATGAAGGAATAGTATTAGTGAAAGATACAAGAATAAAAGACACTACATTTAAGAAGACTATTATTTGGGAGCCTAATGAATACATCTTTGGAAGCAAGAACATACAAGAAAAGAATAGAAAGTAGTAAGAGAGAGAGTATAAAATGAGTGCAGGAAGAAAAACTACAGAGGCATTTCTTCCACTAGAATGAATGAAAGGTGAATGTAAGAAAAAAGAATGTCAAAACTGCATGGATCAAGATGCAAAGAATATTATAGAATGCCATCGAAGCATAGGACGTTTTCCTAAGAGGCAAGATGAACAAGAATGCTTGTTGGAATGATGAAACGAAAGAAAGTTGAATAGTAAAATGATGAAGTGAAAGAATTCCTGAAAAAAACAATGTATATATAATTTTAACTGGGACTGTAGCAAAGTCACAAGTGAAAGCTTAAAGTGTGGTAAAGCAAACACCATAAAATATTTGCAGAAATTTTAAGTTGCCTTAAAACCTTTTTAAAAAAATAACATAGGCTCAGCTTACTGTAGTTCAGGTATACAGCTCAAATGTTAAGGAAAGCACTAAAGAATATCTTTCTTATAGTTAGAAGCTGTGAATTAAGTCAAATGGAAATCTTACCACTTTATTGACAGTTTCCATGTCACACAAGTTTTCAACTAGTATTCGACATGCTTCTTCTTTTCCCCAATGAGCAGCTGCATGAAGTGGTGTCCATCCATCATAATCTTTAATATTTACATCATATCCGGCTTGAATTAACAGCCTATTAAGTTGGAACAGATAATGTGATTGAACTAAAAGATTTTAAGTGTTTCAAGAAACACTATAAGGACAACATTTGCAGATCCCTGTATATTCATATTCAGAATTGTGTCAAAAGCTTCCCTCTCAATCACATAGTGTCATCATCATCACTATTGTTTTCATTATTATTATTAATACTTTCATCACAATTATCATACCCTACATTGCTATTATTATAAACACAGGCCTCATTTAGTGACAGCAAATGGGACTGGCAACTTCATCACTAAGTGGAAAATCACTTGGCTGCAACGATGCTACCTTTTCCCCACTCTTCCCCACAATCCCTGCAGTGCCAGGATAGTCAAAACTGACAAAGCTAATCAGTTTGACACCTCTGGCTTTTTTTGCTTCCTAACCACTCCCCTGCTCTTTGGAATGCTCACTTGGGTACTGGTATAATTAGCAAGAATGAATTATTGTTTATATTTACATTTAATGGGAGAGGAAGAAATTAAAAAGAGAGTGAATAGTCACATAATGTGAAATACACATTGAAAGCAATTCACTGGTAGTCACAAACAAACTCAACAAACAATTGATACTCTCTGTCTTCCTTTCCAATCTCTCCACTCTGCAAGAAGGGGAGGGGGAAATGACTCAGGTAGAGTCTGCCTACTGAAATCTCTTGTATGGCCTCTCAAAGAGCGGAGAGATGGAGAGGAGAGGAAGGGATTATAAAAGAGTAAATAGGCATTGCTTTCAATGTGTATTCCCCCATTGTGAGTTTATTTACTCTCTTGGAGTCCCTTCCTTTCCAAACTCTCTGGTCTGCATGGGAAGAAAAAAGTAAACAACAGGTAGGCATGGGATAACGTATACTGACTAAAATGGTGATCATGTGACTATGGTAATCACATGACCTGTGATAACTTAGTGATAATTAAATTATGGTCACTATCAGCGTATCATTATTATTCATTTATCACTAGTAATATTATCTTTATTACCATCATAATTTTTATTGTCATCATAATTTTTGGACAATTTGGGATTCCATACCATATAAGGCATATACAAAAAGAGAAGCTCAAAGAACATGAGGCAGACCCGTAAGAAGATGGAGAGACAACATCAAAGACACACTACAACATCAATTAACAATGATTGAGGCTGCTAGAAGAGCAAGAGCCAGAACTTTCTATCTCCTTCGACACCCAAAACAGGAAAAAGGAACTAAAGAAGACTGTCTTCATTATTAGTACTATCTGCTAGTTTTTTATTTGCTTGTGATTCTCTGTTTACTGCTACATTTGCATATAAATAACAGTTGCAGAAACAAGAAATTGAAGCATTTCTAATTGCTTAGATATATATCTATATATATCTATACACACACACACACACACACACACACATTTATATATATATATGCCAAAAGCGGAAATAAACTAGAATGTAAAAAGTCTTCTAAAGATTTGTGGCAAAAAGAATAATTTGAGAGAGTTAATATGAACTTCTAAGATTTGTCACAAACAATGTAATTGTAGGTTATTGCTGAACTTAAGTAGTAAATCACAAACTGCATCACATACATTGCAGATTCACTTAATGTAGAGTGACAACAAGGTAGGAAGGGTTCTGGGAACTCCACAAATGTCTAAAGTGGAAGAACAGATATGACCTGAATATTGTCTTGCCCTTCCTGGGTCCACAATTTTAAGCTATTGTGAAGCATTAATAGAGTATCCTGATAACCACATACCCAACTTTCAAGATATTGCACTAACTATTAAGTGTATGTGTGTGTGTGTATTCATTCATTCATTCATTCATTCATTCATTCATTTATTCTTGACTTGATATGTGGTTAATATTTCAGTATTGACTGATTATTTATAATAATTAGGAAGGCAGTTAAACCATATATGTAACTCTAAGCATTCATAGCAAATTTTAAATGAGAAATCTGAATCCATTCAGAAGCTCAACTTACTTTAAGACTTCCGTATACCCTTTAGCAGCAGCTACATGAAGAGCTGTACCACCAGATTTTGCATGCCGAACATCATTTATATGACCACTATTAAGCCACTGTCTAGCATCCCTAAGCATTATTCGCTCTTCTTCTTTCCGAGCTGCCTCTATATCAACCCCTAAAAGAACAGAAACATATTCATTTTAAAACCTATACATTTATTATTTAAACTGCATGAAATTCATCAACCTCTAAACAAGACATTGGACAATTCCCTTCCAGTTTTATCTATTATGTTGAAGTGTTTATCCTCAACATTTTGGTTGCAGTTTGAGGCAGAAGACAAAGCTTGCACAAATATCATTCTCTAAAAAAGGTAGGTATTATATAGGCAATTACATTTTTAAAATGCAATATAGGATCTTGTTCAACAAGCTGGACTAGGTCAAGATACTTAATAACAAGGTGAGGCAGAATTACAAACTGGAGATACAAGTTGAGGTCAATTTTCTACATAGTCCAGACAAATATGTCTTAATGCAGGTAACAAGACTTGTACAGTCTAAGATCCAGAATAAGAGTTGCAATGTCAGTAGTTTCCATGTTAATTATTAGTTTCTTATAGATCTGTTTTCCAAGATCTTAATTTCTTTAACATAAAAACTTGGAAACTTCATCCTTTCCTTTCATGTACTCTATGGCAACCACCATGAGCTTATTATTTCTGAAACTAACATTTTAAAAACTAGCAGCAGTAGCCTCTGCCTCCCATGTCACTCACTTTTTTCCAAACATGCATTTTCTTTCTAAACCTCTTTTTATTAAACATTGGACATTACTGAAGGTCTATATAAAGCATTGAATTAGCTTTTTGATCTTGCATCAATACGTCCATCTAATTATGTTTACAGGTAAAATAAAAATGTGTAATAAATATCACGTTTAAAATTACCTCATAAATATTAAGAAGCCAGAACAGAATAGCAGTCAATCTTAAGATATAAAGGAAGAATAGCTAGAAAAATGCACATAGATATTGCAGCTTCAAAAATAAATCAAACCATTGAATATTGCTAAGTTTCTTCATTTATTTATTATAAGTCTCAGAACTAAATAAAAACAATTAAAAGAAAATACTTTTTCCAATGGTCCACATATGGCAACATTGTATGTTAATTTGGTAGTCAGATTAATCTTTCTTACTAATGGACTAAAATAGGAAACCAATTCAGGTTGTATCCAATGGTACTTTACGGTTTTAATTGCCAGGATGTTAAAACATCACTTTAATATGTCAAAATGCAATAGACAATTCACGGTGACATTACATTTTTACCTCAGATCAAAACATGGTTGTCTCATATATCAAATCATAAAAGACTGTAATATTCTCCACTATTTCAAGCACCATTATTCCATTTATATATAAGATGTATTTAAATAAGCAAAAATAAGCAAGGCTCTAAAATCCCACTTACTGGTAAAAACAGCATTGACTCTTATAGATTATATTTGTGTGAAACTGGCATGTTTTAATATCTAAAGTTTAAAGATTTCTCAAACTGACACATTTTATTAAACTACTTTAAATGAAATTATGTTTATAATATATTTGTCATGTCTTCAAAACAATTGTTTTGGTTTCCCATTTATTATATTTGGATGGCCATTATCATTATGTGATATTGGGAAAGTTCTACATCAAATGCAAACATGCTACGCTGCCTTCAGAGCTGAAGTGGTTCTTTTACTGTAATTTAGATTAGAAGCATACAGCTAAAGCCACAGCATTATAGTTCTTCCCACCAGAAAATCTTCAGTTTGGCATAACAGAGTTCTGTAAGTTATTATCAGAGTAATTTTTAATGTGACAGAAAGGAATATTTTAAAATATTAAATTTTAATTAAATGATCAGATTATGCTCCAAACACTAAACATAGTCTCAACCATTAAAGAACTGTATACAGTTCTCCTATTTTACTCAATACAAACATGTATGGTAATGTCAATAACCAATCTGAAATATTGTATATTTTTCCTCAGTGTTTTTATCTTAAAAAATACTGATTGCAATTCAATCATTTTTTTTTTAATGTTAGAAGATAAATGTCAGTGGCTGAGCTCCCATCTTATCAGCCAAGCTGGAGAAATATCCTTTAATTTCCAAATTTTAAAATACTTTGCTATCTGGAATACGAACATAGTTTTTTAAAGTATTTTTCTTACATACTATTATAGCCCAAAGGAAAAAGAAGCCTACATTCAGCATCACCTTTCTCTTCTCCTCCACCAAAATATACAGATAAAAATGCTATGTTAACTCACAGCTCCTCTATATAATTAAAATCTCTAGAAAGGATATCCAAGTGAGACATTTGCATATATATATGTATATGTATTATATATATATATATTATATGTATATGTATTTTATATGTACATGTATATATTATATGTGCATGTATATGTATTTATGTGTATATGTGTATATGTATGTAATTGTATATGTATAAGAACACATTGGATACAGACAAGATTCCAATAAAGGCCAGTATCCGGGCAAAGAAAAAACTGTCAGTTTTCATAAAACTAATTTCTATTAAATGAGCACCCTATTTGCAAAAATTAATTTATCCCATCTGGTTTATAAGTACATGCCATTTTGTCTCCTATTCCTGCTCCCAGCAAAAACAGAGGAAAGAAGCAGAATGGAAATTGGGGCGGGGGGGAACCAACACTGGGGAGAAAAGGAAAACAAGTGAAAAGAAAGAGCTGCAGAGAAAAAGACAAAAGAAAATTGTACACAGAAAACTCATCAAGCATCAGTGCTGGTACAAAATGAATAAATGTTGCTTTATAGATTTTTTTTTAGCGTTCTATAGTTAATTTTCTTGTATCATTAATTTTCTTTACAATATGGAATTTCCTAATCATTACACATAGTTAATATACTAAATCTTTATGTTTACCTTGTCGATTCACTTCATTTTGAAGCAATTCTTCCATTGCTTCTTCCTCAGCAATATCTAATGGAGTGTTTCCTTCACTGTTTACAGCTCCTACATATGCTCCTTGATTAATCAGGTATCTGTTAATGGAAAGAAGAAAAAATGACAAATACGCTGAATAGTTTTAATATAAGTATAGATTTCTTTTCATAAAATAGTAAAGCATAATCTGTGCATATGGTGAAAAATTATAAAAGCTTTTAATAAGATTATCTCAATGTAGCTGGGTCCTTAATAAGACCCCTTAAATTAAATTCTCTACTATGTTTACAATTCTTCTATATCCTGTAGATTCTGGTCCTTAAAGTGGTGACAGTAAACAGCATACTTGGTGTCTCCCATGCACTATGCTTTGCCTGATATTTTTTAAAGTATTGTTATACTTAAAAATAAACACATGGAAAGCTAGCATAATGCAAACTGGAAAGCCTGAAATATGGGTTTCTTTTTCAAAATGTTTCATAAACTCTAAAAGAATCCTTGGAAAGTAAAATAGTACAAATGTGTATATTTCCCTAGAAAAGATAAAAAGATTTGCTAAGTATTAATGGGCATTTTGGGAGATTACAGGGAACAACCTCACTCATTTACTAGCTGCAGTGGCTCAAGTGGTTAGAACACAGTACTGCAGTACTACAGATCAGCAGTTTGGCTAATCGAATCCCACCAGCTCCAAGGTTGACTCAGCCTTCCATCCTTCTGAGGTCGGTAAAAT
>JANHJO010002229.1:337633-349036 GCA_032468235.1 Pseudoxyrhopus heterurus | reverse complement strand
CCTGTAGGGGAAAATTCAGGAATCTCCAGCTTGAATTAAAGATTTCTATAGAGCGCATACAAACTTACGTGCGCACCAGACTTCTGCTTTATATATATAGATTTAGATGATAGATGGGGAACTCACCAAATTTGCAGATGACACCAAACTGGCAGGAATAGCCAATACTCCAGAAGATAGGCTTAAGATATGGAAGGATCTTGACAACTTCAACATTTGGCCCTATCTAACAAAATGAAATTCAATGGTGGGAAAAGTACGTTTCTACATTTCGGCAAGAAAAACCAAATGCACAGGTACAGTATAGGTACCTGGCTCAATAGTAGTAATTGTGAGAGGGATTTTGGAGTCCTTGTGGACAATCACTTAAATATGAGCCAGCTATGCTGCAGCTGCTAAAACCAACACAGTCCTAGGCTGCATTAAAAGAGGGATAGAATCAAGTCCACATGAAGTGTTAATACCAGTTTATAATGCCTTGGTAAAACCACACTTGACTTGGAATACTGCATCCAGTTTTGATCGCCACAATATAAAAAAGATGTTTATTTATTTATTTATTTATTTGAATTTCTAGACACTAGAAATTTGTTGAGACACTAGAAAGAGTGCAGAGAAGAACAACAAAGATGATTAGGGGACTAGAGGCTAAAGCATAAAGAATGGTTGCTGGAATTGGCTATGTCTAGTTTAATGAAAATAAGGTGACATGATAGCAGTGTTGCAATATCAGAGGGTTGCCACAAAGAAGAGGAAGTCGACCTATTCTCAAAAGCACCTGTAGGCAGGACAAGAAGCAATGGATGGACCCTAATCAAGCAGAGAAGCAACCTAGAACTAAGGAGAAATTTCCTGACAGTTAGAACAATAAAGCAGTGGAACAACTTGTCTCCAAAAGTTTTGAATGTTCCAACACTGGAAGTTTTTAAAAAGAGATTGGACAACCATTTATCTGAAAAGATACAGGGCTTCCAACCTGAGCAGGGAGTTAAGACTAGAAGACCTCCAAGGTCGCTTCCAACTCTGTTATTCTGCTATAAAATGTTAAGAGAGTTCCATGTACTTCAATAATACCGTAGTTAAAGAGTTTGTGGGTTTCAACAGTCCTTTGATAACATTTTTTCTGGTTTCAAACATTTTGAGACAAAAATGTAACATTCAGTACATATGTATATTCAGATTTCTGCAATAGTCTCTAATTGGAATGTGCAGATCTTTCAGAGAATTCTTTGCTTTGATAAAGATTTGAAAGAATGCCTGCTCTGAGGTTTCTCACACACTCTATGTTTGCAAGAAGTGTTGCTTGTACTGTATGTGTTATGCATGTGCAGAGTTTCTCCTATCTATTACAAATGGCTGACAAGATTTGTGGGCAGCATGAGGGGCCTCATCAAAGCAAATTGTGTGCTTCTTTATCTTGATGAGATGCATTATATTGTTCTTGGAGAGGTACATTGTATCATCTTTGCACCACAAAGTGCTACACTGAGGGATATCAAAGTCACCCCACACAAACTATTTTCAAAGTAATGTTTATCATGTCTGTAATATTAAATCAGTCCAGAGGAATATTTTATGTATAAAATCTATAATAAGTTATAACACATATAGAAGAGATGTCTTAGAAATCTTCCCTTAGTTCAGAATAAGGCAGCCATACTGTTGACAGTTCAGCCAATAAAACTGAAATGCATTTGTACTGTGTGTTCAAGAATCCCGTTTTGCCGCGAATGGTAAATAATACTAGTTCTTCCTGTTAAAGTCCTAAGAGCCATAACCTAAGGTCAGCCAATTTTGAAGGTTTTTCTCTAACTCTTCTTATTACAAATACAGATTATTTGTTTCTTTTGTTTTACCTCAATTCAAGAGGGTGTATGGGGAGTTGTCCAAAAAAGTCCAGATGTTACAACTACACAACTGAAGCCCAACTCCTTTATGTGAATTAGGGGTGGAGTTTCAATCATATGGTTGCAGTGGCCATTTTGATTTTCTCCCTGGCCCAAATAGACAACTCATTGCCAAGATACATTGTCTTAGCTTGGCTTCAATTTGAAATCCATTTGGCACTTTATATTGAGGGATGGGTATTTTCATTTAGCGTGGGTAAATTCTCTCATACACTCTATGTGTTTGCCCTATGATTTAATACTGTAGCTGCTACAGGGGCTTTCTGCCATTTGCTTAATAACTTATTGTAACTTTAGCATGTCAGTTACAATTCTTCATGTCAATGATTTGACAACTCTTTTCTTTCCCTAGTTTACATCACACTTAGACAAGTGTGACATATTTTTGAAAAGCAAATACAGTGGGAAAAGTACTACCCTACTAACATATTGTATCGAACTTTTATTGCTCCAGTATTGGAAAAAACTGCAGTGCTTGCCAAGTATATTCTGGTTAAATTCAAGATAACTAATATCAACTTTAATGCCCCAAACAACTATACATCAAATCAAATACATAAACTATATATAAGGAAATACCTGGCTTGTTATGAAATTATCTAGTTATTAAAACTTGCTGAAGTTCATCTTCTGATTTTAAGAACAGAAAGCCCTGTTTATTTTTCTGTTCATTAAAAAGGTTTTCTCTTATGCACTTCTGAAGTACAATTAACTTCTTGCTCTCAAATTTTGAGAAGGGTTTTTAAGCTATATTTTAACTGATCTTTGAAATAGGTTTTTATGGAATTATTTTATTAAATATTTTGTGTTCATTGTATGCTTTCGTAGCTGCATTATTGTTATTTGGTGTTAAGTCTTAAAGATCTGATAAAAGTGGTATATAACAAATAAATTATTAAGTAATTGTATAGAGGGATAATTTATATTTTTAATGTGGCTTGAATAATTTCAATTTCTTTCTGTTCTCTTTTGAAGACAATATTTTAAATAAATAATGTTATGACGTGTTCAGAGAAGTTGTCTTTGTACAAAAGAAAAATACAAATATTTACCATATGTGTTTTCCAAATAATGAACTCATTGGATTTATTAAAAAGATGGCTTTATTAAGCACTTTTACCCAGGGCTGATGAAATTGCCAAATTTGTAAAAGTGAAATTCCATCAAATTGAGAAAAGTTGAATGATTCCTTTATGCTACTCAAGCCAAGAAGTATTTATTTGTGAAGCACTAATCATATTATTGGTGGTTAACTAATAATGCTTTAGTGCAGGAATGTATAAATGTTTTTCCGTTTTGTAATAACAAAAGTAATAGATATAATAAACATCTCTAATATTTTTGTTCTAGAATGCAGTTTTGCCATTTTAAAATAATACATACTTTAAATAAATATATAACTAAATAAAATAATAAATACTGTAATAAATAAAATGATAAAATTGCTGCATATAAGACGACATTATTTTTATAGTAACATCACTGTTCTGTCCTAAAATAAATCATGTTTTAAAAGATTAAGAATGGTACATTCCTGTTGGTTAAGAAAAAAACAGGCTAAGATGTTGTAAGTAATATTAACTAATAAGGACTTTTAAATTTAATATACAGCAAAATGCATCTTGTTTGTGTCAATCTTCTGCCCTCAGCCCTGTTTTAAACCCACCTTCAGCTGAAAAATCTGCTCCATTTTGTCGAAGTGCTGAAAATAAGATATATGATGGGGGGAAAAAACTCTTAGCCATCAACTTTGAGGATGTAAAGCTATATCAAGACAGGAATTGTCAATATGTACTGTACATGAAAGGAAAGGAAAACTGTTTTCCCTCATATAATTTAAAAAGGAGGATTATCTTAGCTATGGGGCAGATGGGGAGATCTTTTTATGTCTAATCCTTGTTTTTTGAGGTTGATCCTCTTAAATTTGGGTATTTTTCCTTTGGAGTAAATACAGTTAAATTCCATCTCACTGATGTCAGTGACAGAAAAATAAATTCTAAAAATTAGCATAAATTATGTAATATTACTCAGCAACCAATCAGAATAATTAGTGTATAATTATCCATAGATGATAAGCAATATGATGTGATAAACAGGATGAAGCTATTTCTCTTTGGCTGCATGGTGCTCACTTCCATAGCTCAAAAGATGGATCTTTGGTGACAGGATCATTAAAAAAAAGATCAAGAAAATTGAGACTGCCAAATCACTCTGCCTCATCTTATACTAAACAAAATCAAGGCAGAGTTATTTTGAGTTTCTTTCTGAGGCCTGGACTGAGTAATCTTTTTTGAAACTTCCTCGTTGATAGTTTGCTAATTCCTTCTCGATTACTAAGCCAGGAATATAGGAACAATCCACAGTCATGCTTTATAAATAAATGATAAAAAAATATGGGTTTGCCTACAATATTACTTTATTTCCCTTTACCTTATCCCCCCCCTCTCTCTCTGATTCTGATGGTAATGAAAGTATCTTTGATTTAATACTTTGGATCATCAGGTATGAAGGTATTACTAATCATAATGTCATACACATCTTCAAATTCTGTTCTATATAATGATAGCGTTTTCAGACTTGTGTATGAATAAACTGACTAATATTCTTAAAAATTGTGTACTTTTAATACTTGTTATGCTTTATTCCTGATGCATTAACATTGTGAGATGCCAATGCAAATCCTCAAAGAAAATATCCATCCTGATTAAACTGATTATTTTGAAAAAAATATATAATGTGTCATTATTTCATCTAATATGCCTCATTGTGTTTGGTGAGATTTATCCTATGTTTTCAGTTAGATGTGTGTTATCCAATGTCTTTCACCTCATTTCTATCTACCACCTAGAAACTATGGTTCTATTTGAATATAATTTGCAAGAGTTCTAATTTCAAAAATCAAATAATCTTTCAACAGAACCTATACTGGATCTATTGTCACCAGGTATAGGTCATATTGGTAAAGGTCTATTGCTCAGTACTATAGCATATATTTTGCATTCAGTTCATCCTGTTTAAAAATCTAGATCATCCAGTTATAAAGATAATAAATATTGGAAATACTTCCTTCTGAGATTTTGAATTAAATTCAATTATATATACACACAGATGTGTATACATGTGTGTGTTTGTGTATCAATCACACATACATACATATATATCAATTATATATACACAGATTATAGACACAGATGATTTATCTAAAAGATAGTATGAAATAAATATAGTATATGTTGAAATGTATTTGCCTACATCAGCAAAATGTTCAGTGCAATCAAATGTGAATCAAAATACCATTGCCCAAATGAAAAATTATAGAGCATGGTGATCTCACTGATTTCAACAAGAATTATGCAGCTACAATTTGAATTACACTGTAGACTTATTGAGATATTTCTAATGCAACTACATGCTGCCTAAGGTGGGTGTAAACTTGTAGATGCTGCATAAAAATGAGTCATCATTAAAACTGTAACTTGTATCATAGCAACAGTTTCATAAATTATAAGGCTTTGAATTAGACTAGCAGCAAACAATATTCAGATTTATCAAGCATGCTCACTTTTGAGTAACCCTCTTGAAGGACTTCTTAATTTAAAGACTGCCACAGCAAAAATCTTGCACAAGGTTTGAAACAAAACTACTTATACAGTTTTTATCTTAAAGACAAGGCAGTTTTATTCTAAAGATTAGAAAAAATACTCATTTATACATCTCTTCTAACTAATTTTAGCACTCAAAACAATACTTTCAGCTTTTCCAGTGCCAGGGTTATAATAATCTTTAGTTCTGATGTACACTTCTTCAAATGGGACCAAGGCACAATTGGGGGGGGGCACTTCTGGGACAGACATCTTCCACTCAAAGAGCAGGTGACCACCATGTCTAGGATTCAGCTGGTATGCCAGTTGTGCTCTTTCTTGATCAAGGACTCCCTTCTCACAATTACTCAATCAACTTGTTTCTGGACTACTGCTTTGTGCAACTATCACACAGTAAAAATTACAATTGTAATAATTTTCCTCATACTTGGTTAGTCCATAAACTATTTAGTCTACTGCGATGCTTGGGTTCACACAGCACAGCAAGACAATTTATGACTTACGTACTATAAAGCATGTATACCCAGTCACAGAATATATTTTCAAAGTCCACTCCTTTCATTTTTTCCAATCTGTTATGATTCCTGACACTTATTGGAAAACATGTGCTTTTATTAACATTTTCATGGATCACTGTAAATCATTTTTACTGCAAATAGGGCCAGTCTATTTCTAGAGCTGCTGCTCATTAGTAACATCCTTGTCTTCCCTGTGTAAGTTGGACATAATATAGATTTTCTACTATAAGGTAGATTTGTCAATAAATTATCAACTTTTACAAATGATACTAATATTTTTTGTCCTTTTTAAAGATATTTAAATATTTAAACTTACCATGTAGGTTCCATATGTTTAATTTCATTGTTTAATTGTTGCATAGTTTTCCAACTATGTAGCTATTAGGGGGGAAAAAACCAGACTGAACTGTATTTATGTGCTGCCGCTTTCATGACAGGCTAAAATATAAATTATTCCTGTTATATTGCTGAAGGTGTGTGTTAAAATGCATAGTACAATGACAAGCACTCCTTTTATGGAACCCCTAAGGATTCAGAAAAGAGAGGAAAAACATTCTAGAATATTTAATTTTATTTCATAATTATTTCAGTCGCTATAGACTGAAAATTTAGTTTTACTTGGGTGTTTAAAATTTCAGACTTGCTGCATATCTGTTCTTCCTGATAATACTGGTAGTAGTTAAGAAAAATCAACAGCAGTTTCTCAATATTCTTTCTAAATGTTAAGCATTCTCTGAGCATTTGAATGACATAACAACTGGTTTTTAAATAGAACAGAATGTATAGTGGAATGATAGCTAACTATGGATTATAGCCACATACACCCTAGACTTAGAGACACCATTTTTACCTCACAATAATGATATCCAAATATAGTGTCAAATCATGATTTTTAGAAGCATAAAGGTTAGCATTTTGGAGGATGGGAAGGTAAAGTATTTAAGTTTCTGTTAATACCTTTTTTTTTAAAAAAAAGATCCCCAAATGAGACAAAACAAATGCTTCATTTTTTGTGATATCATTGTTATTCCATAAGCTTCACATATCCTTGGAGGACTAAATGAATGAATGAATGAAAACATGGAAAACTGGAAAAGACAATGCTTCTCATTCCTATTTATTATATGATGTTTTCTAGAATATCAGATGGTGGTAGAAGTTATAACATAAAATTCAACTCAGGGTGAAGAAATAAGAGGAAGTAAAGAAGGAAATCATATATAGTTCTTTCAGAGAAACGGTTTCCATTTATTTTCAAATTGAATTAAAAACATGTTGTATATACTGTATGCTTGTTTCTTTTTTTCTTTTTCTCAGTAAATGTTACAGAAGATAAACTTACTAAGAAACATAACCTGTTAGTGATTCTTTTTTTTTTACTTCCATACCATCTTCACTGAAGTAGTTCTAAATATCAAAGGCCTAAAAGGTTTTTTTGGAGATGTTATCTCACCTTTATTATTTTTTTAAATAACTCAAGGTGGGTAATGATCTCCTCCTCTTTTCCCCCAACAATAGCCCTGTGAAATAGAGAGAGCTGGTAGGCTGAGAGAGAATGACTGGCCCCAATTCACCCAGCCAGCTTTCATGCCTTAAGGTGGCACTAGAATTCACAATCTCCTGGTCTTTAGCCTAGTGCCTTAACTACTAGACCAGACTGATTCTCAGTCATCATTCCACTCTGTGGAACACCCTTCCCCCGGAAATCAGGACCTTATCCGGTCTCCTACCCTTCCGCAAGGCGTTGAAAACCTGGTTGTGCCGGCAGGCTTGGGGCTGAAGCGAATGGTGTGTGTAGTGTATTGTGTTTTTTTAAATCAGTGATTTTAGTAGTTTTTAATATTTTTATATATGTTTTATCTTGTACACCGCCCTGAGTCCTACGGGAGTGGGGCGGTATATAAATTTTGGCAAAATAAAATAAATAAATAAATAAATCATAAAAGTTACGATCTTTAAGGTTATACGGTTTGCCTATACTATGCCTATACATACTAATACAGTAACCCTTATGGAAAGCTTGCATTAAGTTCAACACTGCTCTAAATTCTGATTTATTATAACCAAAGTTAGTTGACTATAGGGATACTTGTTTAATAACACAAGGATTTATGCTGTGTACCACTGTGATACAAAATATAGCATTGCTTTTTGGCTGCTAGTCAGAATACAAGTGTGTATCAGTTTGGCAATATTTCTACCTTCATACGCAAGAGTGAAAGCTGTCTTAATTCTATAATTTAGCTTCAGCAAAGGGAGAACATTTACAAACCATTCTATTAAAGGGTATGTTCAGAAAGAGACGTAAATAGAGACTGGAATGTCATTACTGAGGTTCTCATGGTTAATGTCAGCAGAAGAGCCCCTATATGGAACAACTGCCTTTTTATGTACAGTTTATCTGAGGACAACTAGCAATCTCCATTCCCTAAGGAAGGCCTAATTACTAAGTTTATTACAGAATTTCTAAAGGGTTTGATAGAAACAAATGCAAAGTTTGAATTTTGATTTAGACAGAACAAAACTTGGCTATGCATGTAAAAAACAAGTCTTAAATTTATTAAAAAATAAGTTTAATTATTTCCTAAATGTTGGCCATAGAGTATACTGTATGTATCCATCTAGTCTCCAGGAGATAACAATTTAAGGGACTTAATTCAGTTTGTAAAACCAATTCTGTACTGCATCATTTGAATGTGATATTCAGAGGATTGGATTGATGTGTCAGACTGATCAGAAATGTCATGTACTATACAAAGAAAAAACACTGTATTTTGAGGAAAAAACCAAGGTAAATCAGCAATATGCTATGTATGCATACCATAAATACAACAACAATTTTACAAGCTGAAGTTCAGGCTTTGCATCATGTTACAAATGAACATTCAGTGATTATTTCATCATTACAATTAGTAGCAAAGATCTGTTTTGGGGATAATATGCATTCGACTCATGCAAGACAGCTAAGCATCTCCTCAATGCCATGGTGATGATGAAGTGCTCCCCATCACAATGATGAAGCAAAGTAATTTTCCTTGTCAAGGTGCTGTTGCCTTGATGTCTCACCCATCAGTTCCATCAACCAGGAGAGTTGAATTTATGGTGTGCATGTGCAGAGCTGCTTCTAGATACTTGAACAGCTGTCTGAAAAGCTAGAAAAGACATGATGCAAAGTCATCACTGAGCCTTTAGAAATTTTTATTTATTTGTTTTCTGCCTTTATTATTTTTATAAGGTGGCAAATATACTCAATAGTCCTTTCTCCTGTTGCCTCAGCAATTTAGAAATGTCCATAAAAGTTCTTCTTTGAACCTTGAACAGCCCTATTACTGTATATGCATTTTGAAAATCGTGGGAAATATTGATTGTAAGAAATGAAAAAAAAAACACCTCCACAGCATTGCAATACTTGCCATTCAAATCCTGCCAAGTAGTTTCATGTATCTCTCTTTCCTGAACAAGAATTAAAACAGAATGCAAAAGAAATTACTGACACTTTTTGAAGGGCAACATAAAGATTAGATTCAAAGCACATATTTTGGTTTTGGATTGCTGTATTGTTTGATCTCATGTTTCAGTGGTTATGGTTCATGAATTAGTATACTATATGAACCAGAGGTGCTATTCAGCCAGTTCCGACAGGTTCCGGAGAACCGGTAGTGATAATTCGGAGAACTGGCAGATACCACCTCTGATTGGCTGACCATGGCAAATACCCCCTCTGATTGGCCGACTGCATAGCCACGTCCGCCAAGCCATGCCCACAGAACCGGTAGTAAAAAAATTTGAATCCCACCACTGATGTGAACACTGCCAAATGTAGACTCTATAAACCATAATTAAATAAACAATAGCTTAACGTGATGTGTGAACACCAGAGGTACCATATATGGGCTGCAAAATTCTGAAGAATTCTGAAGCAAAGCACTGGAATTCTAAATCTTTGCTTCCATTTAGTGGATATATGGATTTTTACAAACACAATAATTGGGGCAAATATATGCTAGAATACTTAGAAATATTTTTTCATTTTTGTACAATGACTATACTGTAGTACTTATAGCGCTCTACCAAAAATTGTTTTAAAGAACTTTCACTCTTCTAGACAAATAGCTCTTCAAAGCTTCATTTTGTCTGTGACAAGAAAGATAATGTCTTGTTTTCTTTAATACTGTATGTCCTGGTAGTACTTTAAAATGATTGGAAACAAAATTAAACGTAATATGTTGCCTAGCAACATTAAGAAACAAACATTTTATTGTTTTCTTATAGTTCATCAAGTTGCACATTGTATGCAAGTAAACTAACCTACTGCAAATATAAATTAATTGTCCCTCTGAGAACATGCTTTAAGTTTGACTATTGGAATCAAGCCAGTCCATTTCAAAGCCACCTGAGTTCCATTAATTCCTTATGGCGCAGTAGACTCAGCAAGCTCCCTCAGTTTACCCTCCATGGGTAAAACTAATCTGCTTGCTGAGAAAAATTTCATGGCTTTCTTCTTTTGAGTCATCTTTATTAACTATTACCATATGTGGGCTACTTTATTACTGAAGCTACTGGGATCCAGAGTACATTAGCAGATCAGAAGCCCTGCATAAAGTGATGCAAATACATGAGAGGGCATGAAGGAAATGGAATAGATTATTATCTGCTACTTGAATCTAGGATCATTCAATAAGGGACATATTTATATTTGCAATAAATCCTGTGTATATATTTTGCTAAATGAAGGTTTGCTTACAGGCTCAATAATTTGCCATCATTCCCATTAAAGAGAGTACATTATGTGTGTTCTGTTTTGTGAAAAATATTTAACTGATATGTGTGCAAAGATCAGGAAATTTATTTTAAGTTTGATAGTTCATTTTTTACAGCCCAAATAGCCTATGCCAAGACCTTGGGAAGGACTTGATAGGTGAATAAAAATGCCAAATCTAATCTAAACATCTGGCTAATTGTATGATGAGATACAAATTATTAAATTTATACACTACCCAACTCTTAGCATTGAGGTCTGACAAAACTATGCAAGAGGTTAAATTATGCAAAAGGTCCTGGATTTAGCTTTACAGAAGTAGTAAAGTAGAAGGATTGATAACAGCAGCCTCTAGAATAGACATCTTCAGTTATTATCTACCTGTACAGATCAACTCAATTTTTCCTAAAATAATATTATACTCACTAAGCTTACTGTCTTCCCATGAGTGGTTCTGAGTAAAGGTATGTGTAATTGTTCCGAGTAATGAACTTAGGGAGTCACTTTTTGCAGGTTGAAGAGATCCTTTATTGAGTATATCACCAGCGTGCCTACCGTCCCTGTCCTACTGTTACCCCTAATTACCTATATATAATTCTTGTTCATGTTCTATGTTT